>CM059186.1:19473360-19627365 GCA_030323885.1 Branchipolynoe longqiensis
ATTTTGATAGGATACAGCAGTACCTGGTTCGATTAAATTGACTCATTATCCCCCTTCTATGAAGCTACACATGTATAATAAAGTGCACCAGTATCTAACGTGCTGTGTATTTATATAATCAAATCTAGATTTGGTTTTTGAAAATGTGATGCATTCATCAGACTATGCAGCTTTAATGTTGTTCTTGCTATGTCCAGAATTGGGAAAACACTGAAAGGGGACACGACTGAAACATAACTACAACAATTTCGATATCTATTTGTTGTGCTGGTCGTTAAAGCTGCATAGTCCGATGAAATATCAAATTTTCAAAACCAAACCAATTATCTAGATTTGATTTTACATATCTAACTTAGATACTGATGCACTTATTAAGCATTTGTTTCTGCGTAGAAGGCAATACTGAGTCAATTTAACAGAACCTGTTACTGCAGAAGTCTATGGTGTCAGAGTTTTGGCAAGCTTGCCAAAACTAATTTTCCATGTTTGCACTCAAAATATCTAAAAAGTTTACCATTTAAAATACAAGTAACTTTGAACTAATGTAAAGTAGATACTAGTGACTGATCTAATAAATTTATCTTTACAAAAATACAGAAATTCAAAACCATCGGACTATGCAACTTTAAACAAACAAGAAGTCGGCAAAGAATACTCTATAATACTGATTAGTAAAACTATGCCCGTTTAACAGCCGATGTACTAGTTAGTTACGTTATATAAATTAACCTAGCGCCCCTTGTTGATAATGCGAGTTCCCAGAAAAAGGCCATACACACCGTTGTGGTTAATTAAAGAAATGTCAGGGGAAAAAATCGATTTCCATGAAAGGGCCCTTTCATTGTGGTTATGGAAGCTGTGCGTCCTGGCAACATCTAAGGTCATACCAGGATGGGTATCGACTTGTGACAGTGCACACCTTTACTTTTTTTGTGCTGCCCCACTGGGAGACCAGGCCGCCAGCACCATGACTTGATATCCCACTCAGTCACATTATCCTGACACCGAGCCAACCAGTCCTTGCCCTATCCTAAGTGTGCCGATCGCCTGGCTAGTAAGTGCCAAGTATCAATTTTTTAAGTCATTGATTTGACCCGACCAAGGTTCCAACCAGTGGTTTCAAATCCCACGATCGACCAAAACTGGATCCGGACGCTCAACTCATTCGGCCATCCCGTCTGGTCACGAAGGAAGCTCTCTGGCGTCACTTCCGGTTGGCGACTGACCAGCAGACGCGGGGGCCTGTAAGGAGGCGGACAGGACATCGGTCCCTGATCAGTTCTCCGCTCGTCCAATCAACCTTGTCGCCATCCCATCAGCCGTCAGTCGCCGAGGTACACGGTCAGCGGGCTCCTACCGAACACTGCCTCCACTCAAATGTTAACACACTGTGGCGGGCACACACCCGCCCCCTCCTCGCCCCGCCCCACCCCCCGTCACTCTCCGCCCGCCCCCCGTCACGCCCCGCCCAGCCCTGCTCCTTACTCAGAGTGGGTTGCGTGTGGCCAGAACAAATAGAACACCCGCCAAAAGGTGAGTGGCATGCACTGAACATACATGGTTCATTAACAATATAAAGTAATTTAAAAATGTATATGTATATATATATATATTATATATAATATATATGTGTCTGTTGACACATTTGGCATTTTAATATTCAAAACAAGAATTAATAATGGTGATGTGGATAGCAGCCTTAAAGTGACTGATTGTTTTGTGTGGAATTGTATATTTCCTAACTCAAAATGTTTAACTATGACTAGTTTTCTCTTAAGCTGCGTTTACACGGCCAAAAGTAAAACGATTCAAGCCAAAGCGTTCTACCTGAAACGTTCTCGTGGCGCGTTTACACGGTGTCGTATTTTCGTGGCTTCTGCGCATGCGCGGATTTTCGCACGTTGCGGCGATCACTGCTATTTGTTTTGTTTACACTCGGCGATTCGACGCTGATCGAGCTGCTACGTTAATATCGCTTGGAATTTAAGGTTAATTTAATTAAATTTCATTATTTGAGTCTGTAATTCTGTTAAATATGATCACATTCACTAGATTTCGGCGTAATCGGGCCCTAACACTGCCGGGCACCAGCGATTAGCTACTGCTCCCCCTCTGTTGCGGCGAGCACTGCTATTTGTTTTGTTTACACTCGGCGATTCGACGCTGATCGAGCTGCTACGTTAATATCGCTTGGAATTTAAGGTTAATTTAATTAAATTTAATTATTTGAGTCTGTAATTCTGTTAAATATGATCGCATTCACTAGATTTCGGCCTAATCGGGCTCTAACACTGCCGGGCACCAGCGATTAGTTACTGCTTCCCCTGTTTCCGGCACGCACTACTATTTTATACTACCGCCGCCCGGGAACAAGCTGAAACGTTTCCTGTAGACCACCTCCTGAGGTGGTATTCGCGGAACGTTCCAGCTGGAATGTTTCAGCCCTAAAACGCCGCAGTGGTGCGTTTACACGGCCACATTTAAAACGTTCTAGGCAACTGGTTCTACGTAGGACGTTTCAAGTCGCCCGTGTAAACGCAGCTTTAGATATATTCATCAGATCATTATATTGCATGGGTGCATACATGTTTATGCTAAATTCTTATGTATTTCTATTCATTTTGAATAAAATCGAAGTTTTTTCCCTATGTGTATCGGCTACCTCAATGGCTGTACACATTTACTTTGCCGCCAACGCCGTTTTTGGCGCATGCGCAGTCGGAATGGTGATCTCGTCTACATGGTCTATGCTGCCGACACGGCGTAAAGCAACCACCAATCAATCAATCAATCAAGCACTGTCACAAGTGTATACCTCTCCTGATATGACACACACATTGACGCACCAAAAGTCACCTAGTTGGCATTATCTTGCACCCATCCTAATATGACCTTCGATGTTGCCAGGATGTAAAACTCCAACCAACCAACAAACAACAAACGCTACATTGTGTCCGCTGATACATGCAGCAAAGGCAAGTTGCATAATCCGATGCTTTTGAGTTTATAACATTTTCTGAGATAAATACATGATATTTATCGTTATAATCTTCTTTACTTTACTTTGAAGTAACTTTTATTTTAAATAGCTAACTTTGGAGATATTTGAAGTTTGAACATGCAAAATTCATTTTGGCATGCATGCCCAAACTCTTGACAACATAAGCTTCAGCGGTAAGATGTATTCTATTAACTTGACTCAGTATTCCATTCTACGTGGCAACAAATTATTGCATCAGTATCTTAAGCGGCTGTTACACATCACCAGATTGGAGGAAACGGAAAGAAACCGAACAAAGTCCGTTGATAGTCCGGTTTGTGTCCATACAAGTTTTGAACATGCACAAAACTTGGAACGGATGCCGCCGGATTGACCTCTACGGTTCATGTCTGGTTTGAGTTAATTTTGTCCATTGGCTATTCGTTCATGTCCATTTCATGTACATTTTATGTCCATTTGGCCAGCGGCCTTTGACCCGATATCGCAACATTTTGACATATTTTAATACATTTTGATACTTATCACACCCAAACACCACCAGACTAGTCAATTCTGTCCATTGCTCAATCTGGTGACGCGTCACAGCCGCTTAAGTTAAATATGCGAAAATTAATGGGGGGGAAAAGCACCATTCCTGGAGAGATTTTTTTTTTAATTGACACTGTCGGTATCTAGTACTACTCAAATCTAGATCATTATCTTGGTTTTGAAACTGTGAGGCTTTTATCCGACTATGCAACTTTAATCAATGAATGTCGCGAACAGCAAAACTCATGAGCGATAATTGGGCCGTTATACACTCACAGTCACACACCGCATGCAGCAGAGAGAGCTGCGGTAGACATGTCTGCGCATGCGTGTCTGATCTGTTCGCTGGCCGGCGGTACGCACCTGCAGGAGGGTCCGGTGATAACGGTCCTCGCCACTCATCAAGGTAGTGTCCACCTGCTGACCGGCACTGCCACCTTGTGGCCGGCGTCGCTATGAGTACGCGGCAGGGCGGGGACAGGGCGGGGTGGTGAGCCGGGGGGTGGGGCCGGGGGCCGGGGCGGCAGGTTGATGATCCCGGGGGCGGCGGGGCCAGGGCCCGGGGCGGCAGGGTGATGATTCCGGGGGCGACGGGGCCAGGGCTCGGGGCCCGGGGCGGCAGGGTGATGATCACGGGGGCGGCGGGGCCAGGGCACGGGGCCCGGGGCGGCGGGGTGATGATCCCGGGGGGCGGCGGGGCCAGGACCCGGGAGACGGCAGGGTGGTAGGGTGGGGTGGCGGTCCGTGAAACGAGGGCTGCGGGGGACGGGGGACAGCAGGGTGGCAGGCCGGGGGGCGGCGGGGTAGCGGCGGCGACGGCGCGGTGACTGTCGGCATTGACACCACCACTGCCGGGGAGCGACGGCATTCCCTGCCGCAGCGCGCCCGTAGAACTGGAGTGTCGAGGAGCGTATCTGGAACTAGAACTGTCCGGCCCCGTCGGTGCTTCAGGCAATGGGAGGAGAGGGACGGAGTTGGAGGAAGAGGAGGGAGAGGGAGGGCGTGGTTGGGGTTAGGGGCGGGGACAGAGGGGGTAGGTAGGTAGACAGACGTGTAAACCCGGCGTACTCCATTCCACTCCACGGCCAACACCCGACTAACACCAGCCGGCTCCGGTGGGCCCGCCTTATGGCTTTATTGTCTCGGGCCGCACTTTAGAATTTCGCCGTCTGCAGGGGGTTGGCCTCCCCGCGCCCGGTGAACATCGCAGCTCTGTTTACAAAGCTCCTGAGAAGCCGGCGCGGCGGGCGGGGGTTAGCGGTGGGCGGTGGGCGGTGGGCGGTGGGCGGTGGGCGGTGGGCGGTGGGCGGTGGGCGGCGGGCGGCGGGCGGCGAAACAAAGCGCGGGCTTGTTTATACACAAACAAAACATAAACACCGACCAACAATGGGGGTGCACGCCGGCCCCGTGTTATCCCAGTGCATTCATATTGTAACTTTTTCTCTCTCCTACTCAACGCGCCACGCCAACCTCAACCCACCAGCCTTCATTTGTAGAGTTTAAAGCTAACCCAGTTTGCACTGTTTGAGTGGGTGATTGGGTGTGTGTATGGGTGAGTTTGAGAGAGAGAGAAAGGAAGAGTGAGAGAGGATGTTTGTAAGTTAGAGTGTTGTGAAAGTGAGTGTGTGTGTTGGGGAAGCGGAGGTGAGTGAATGGGTGAAGTGAGTGAGTGAGGTGAGGTGAGTGAGTGAGTGAGTGAGTGAGGATGGGATGAGTGAGCGTGTGTGTGGTATGTGTAAATGAGTGTGTAGGTAAATATGGACGTGTAAGTAAGTGAGTAGGTGGTAGCTTGCTTTTGTGAGGGTAACCGCGGGCATGTGAGTGAGGGATTGAGTGAATGAGTATCTGTTTGTGAGTATGTGTGAGTGAGTAACTGTGTGTATGTAAAGATGGGCATTATATAATTGAGTGAGTGAATGAGTGTGTGAGTGAGTGACCTGGGTGTTTCTATGAGTGAATGAGTGCATGTGAGTGAGTGAGTGTCTGTGTGAGTGAAGGTATGTGTGAGTGAAGGCCTGTGTGAGTGCCTGTGTGAGTTAGTGCCTGCTGAGTGAGTGAGTGCATGTGTGAGTGAGTGAGCACTTGAGTGAGTGCCTGCTGAGTGAGTGAGTGCCTGTGTGAGTGCGTACCTCTGTGAGTGAGTGTGTGAGTGAGTGCCTGTCTGAGTGAGTGCGTGAGTGCCTGTCTGAGTGAGTGCGTGAGTGCCTGCTGAGTGAATGCGTGAGTGAGTGCCTGCTGAGTGAGTGAGTACCTGTGTGAGTGAGTGAGCACGTGAGTGAGTGCCTGCTGAGTGAGTGAGTACCTGTGTGAGTGAGTACCTCTGTGAGTGAGTGCGTGAGTGCCTGTCTGAGTGAGTGCATGAGTGCCTGCTGAGTGAATGCGTGAGTGAGTGCCTGCTGAGTGAGTGAGTACCTGTGTGAGTGAGGAAGTGCCTGTGTGAGTGAGTACCTGCGTGAGTGAGTGCGTGAGTGCCTGTCTGAGTGAGTGCGTGAGTGCCTGCTGAGTGAGTGCATGAGTGAGTGCCCACTGAGTGAGTACCTGTGTGAGTACCTGTGTGAGTGCCTGTTGAGTGAGTGAGTGCCTGCATGAGTGAGTGTGTGAGTGAGTGTCCGGTGGGTGAGTAAGTACCTGTGTGAGTGAGGGCGTGACTGAGTGCCTGCTGAGTGAGTACCTGTGTGAGTGAGTGCCTGCTGAGTGAGTGCCTGTGTGAGTGAGTGAGTGAGTGAGTGAGTGAGTGAGTGATCGACTGAGTGAGTGAGTGCCTGGTAGGTGAGTGAGTACCTCTGTGAGTGTGCGAGTGAGTATCTGTGTGAGTGAGTGAGTGCGTGAGTGAGTGCCCGGTGGGTGAGTGCTTGTGTGTAGGTAAACACGGGCCAGCATGCTTTTTGTTTGTTAAATCACGCTAATAGTAATACTTCTCCTTGAAGCGCACGGAAAGTACTCACCCAGCCCTCACTAAACACTCAGCGCGCCATGCCCCGGCGGGGCGCAAGCGGCCATGGGTGGGGAGGGCAGGGGATGAGAGAGGAAGGGAGGGGAGGGGTGAGGGGGGGAGGGGAGGGGACGGGAGTGGAAGGGAGGGGAGGGTAGGGGAATGGAGGGAGGGAGGGCAGGGAGGGGAGGGAATGGGGGGGGGGGGGGGGGGGGGGGGGGGGGGGGGGGAGCGAGGGGGGGGGGGCAAGGAGACGGAGGGATGGGAAGGGAGGGCGGGGATGGGAGGGAAGGCAGAGGGGGGAGGTGAGGGGAAGGGACGAGAGGGGCAGAAGTGGACGGGAGGCGGAGGAAGGGGGGGGGAGAAGGGGGAGGAGAAGGGAGCGGAGAGAGGGGAAATGAGGGGAAGGGGGAGCGGAGGAGAGGGAAGCGGAGGGGAGGGATGGGCAGGAAGACGGGAAGGGAGGGGCGAGGACGGAGAGAACGGGAGGGAATGAGGGGAAGAGAGGGGAAGGGATGGGGGAGGGGGGAAAGGAGGGGGGAAGGTAGGATGGAAGTAGGAGGGGAAGGGTAGAGGAGGGAAGGGAAGGATGCATAGGGACGGGAGGGGCGAGGATGGGATGGAAGGGATGGACGGGAGGGGAAGAGATGGGAAGGGATGGAAGGGAGGGAAAGGGATGGGAAGGGAGGGGAGGGGAAGGGGAAGGGAAGGGGGGATGGGTGGGGAAGGGAGGGGAAATGTGGGGAGGGGAGAAGGAAGGGGTGGGGAGGGGTGGAAAGGGGAGAGTAAGAGAGTGCAGGGGAGCAGGAAGGGGAGGGGAAAGGGGGGGGGGGGAGCGCTTTCATCGAAGGAAGGCGCCAACAAAGGAGAATCTTGAGCGCTTAATTCCGAAAATGCATTTGGTGATGATTTCACAAACAATAAACTTATTTCAGCCTCGCATATTGAGGTCAAGGACGAGGTGTTTGTTTGTGTGTGTGCGTGTGAGTGTGTGTGCGCGTGTGTGAGTCAGGGGCGGGGGAGAAATAAGGAAAATGGTGTGTGGGTGGTAATCATAACACCCCACAGCCACCAACACCACCGCCACCCCAGCAACCTTACCCCCCTGACCAGCATCACCCTCAACACCAACACCACAACACCATCACAACACCCCACAACAACACCAACAAAACATAATTATCCAAACACTAACACCCAAACACTAACACCCTCTAAGAACACTACCCCCTAACCACCCCAACACCAACACCACAACACCCCACAACAACACCAACAGACATAATTATCCAAACACTAACACCCAAACACCACCAACCCCCAAGAACATTACCCCCCAACACTACCCGAACACCAACACCACAACACCATCACAACACCCCACAACAACACCAACAAATATAACACCCCCCAAGAACATTACCCCACTAACCAGCACCACCTCAACACCAACACCACAACACCATCACAACACCACACCACAACACCAACAAACATAATTGTCCAAACACTAACACCCAAACACTACCACCCCCCAAGAACATTATCCCCTAAACCAACACCACCCGAACACGAACACCACAATGTCATCACAACACCCCACAACAACACCAACAAATATAACACCCCCCCAAAGAACATTACCCCACTAACCAGCAGCACCCCAACACCACACCACAATGCCATCACAACACCACACCACAACACCAACAAATATAACACCCCCCAAGAACATTACCCCACTAACCAACACCACCTCAACACCTACACCACACCACAACACCAACAAACATAATTATCCAAACACTAACACCCAAACACCACTACCATCACCCCCAAGAACATTGCCCCACAATAACCACTCTACCATTACCACCCCACAACGCCACACCACAACAGTAACACACATACTCATTCAAAAACTAACACCTAAACACCAGCACCCCTAAGAACATTACCCCATCATCACCATCCCAACAACACAACACCACAACAACAACAAACATAATCATCCAAAAACAAACACCTAAACATCAGCACCACCATCACCCCTAAGAACACTACCTCACCATCACAAGCCCAACACCACCCCAACAACAAACATAATCATCCAAACACCACCATACCACTGCCACATACAACACCACCACACCACTGCCAAATAATGCTACCACCATCACCCCAAGCAACATTATCCTACAACCACCTGAACACCACCACCCCAACACCACCACACCACACCACACCACAACCACCCAACCCTCATCACAGCACAACCACCAGACCATCACCACCCAAACAACACTACACCATAACCCCCGGGAGCGGGCAAACCGGGGGCCATCGGGCGGGGGGCTGGGGCCCCGGGGGTGCTGGGGACCGAGCAAACCGGGGGCGGGTGGGCCGGGGCCTTGAGGAGCCGGGCACGAGGCAAACAACCAAAACGCGCCGAGCACTTGTGGGGCGGCCCATCTCCGCATACAGCGCCGACAACAAAAAAACCACCACGTGCATTATCCGCGAGTGATTCGGCCGCATTGTCTTCCCAACAAGCACTGCGCGTCGGGCTCAGCGCTTGTTGACCCAGCGCACAATGCGCGCCGGGCCCCAGCCAATGGGCGCCGGGCTGCGCACAAACAATGCGCACGACCAATATTTGTGCAGGGTTTGTCCACGCAGGATGTTGCAGCCTTGAAGCGGGGCGAAGAGGCAGAGTAAACAGGGCCGCACAACACAACAGTATCTATATTCCCCTCCCTTCCTCCGCTTCCCGCGCCTCCCCCCCACCTCTACCGCCAGCCCGCCACCTCCAAGCTCTCCCTCTCCCCCCCCCCCTCCACCCCGACTTCTCCCCCACCACTCTTTCTCTCCCTTTCTCTCTAGCTATTTTCCTCCTCCAATTTCTCTGTCTCCCCTTTCCTTCCTTCCTTCCTTCCGTTCTTCTTTCTTCCTTCCTTTCTTCCTTCCTTTCTTCCTTCCTTTCTTTCTTTCCTTCTGTCTTTCTTTCCTACTTTCTTTCCTTCCTACTTTCTTTCCTTCTTTCCTTCTTTTTCTTTCTGGCCTTGTTTCCAATCTTTCCCCTCCTCTCTGTCTTTCCCAATCTATTACTTTCTTTCTTCCTTGCCATTTTTCTGTCTTCTGTCGCTCGTTTGACAATTAGGATAGGGCATGGAATGGTTGGCTCAGTGTCAGGATAGTGTGACTGAGTGGGTTATCAGGTCATGGTGCTGGTGGCCTGGTCTCCTAGTAGGACATCACTATAAAGTGGCTATGAGTGCGCACTGTCACAAGTCGGTACCTGTCCTGATATGACCTTAGATATTGCCATGATGTAAAACTCCAACAACCAACCAACAACCAACATGAAAACAAGGGACCGCCTCTACAGTGCAGGAGGAGCGAGGTCATTGTTACATTTTGAATATCAAGCGATTTGAATTTACTTTTTTTTCCTGAATTTTTTGTTTTGTTTTATTTACCTCGTACATAACAAGTAAATCGCATCATGGCTTATTTTCATTGCTGAACAACAATTCTCAATTTGGTAGTTGCCTTGTCAATGTCATCTTAACAGACGGGATGACCGAATGAGTTAGAGCATCCGTATCCCGTGTTGGTAGACCATGGGATCGTGGGTTCGAACCCTGGTCGAGTCAAACCAATGACATAAAAATTGATACTTGTCACTTCCTAGCCTGGCACTCGGCATTATTAGGATCGGGCAAGGACTGGTTGGCTCAGTGTCAGGATAATGTGACTGAGTGGGATATCAGATCACAGTGCTGGCAGCACTATCAAGTCGTCATGAGTGTGCACTGTCACAAGTCGGCACCCGTTCTGATATGACCTTAGATGTTGCTAGGCCGTAAAACAACAAACAAACAAACAAATCGTAGCTGTTAGTGGCTAACCTTAATTATGTTAGTTGTTTTTTCTGTGCCATATTTGCAACACCCCATGTGCTAGTGAGTTTTTTTAGTGCCACATTTGCGACATTTACAACTAAACACTAAACAACCAAAATAGCACAACACAATCTGTGAGTTTGTAATAAACACAAAATGAGTGCCAATGTTGTTAGCAATAGCAGTTGCAGCGTTGTCCCACGCACTCAACTGTGGCCACTATATAACTGAAATGGGCACATAAGTGCAGTTTACTGCGGACACAGTTTTGATGATGGCTTTGTTATTGCCGATAGAGGCCACTTCAGCCTCTCCGTGTAATACCGGGAATTTGCCCACGTGTGCAGGCCCTGGGTCCGACTGGCACGCAGGTGGTGCGTTTAAACCACCAATCACCACCTGGTATTGTCTGCATAAGCACGATGATATTAAAGATGACTCTATTTGAAATAAAGCAAAACTGGTAATATTTATTTATATGAATAATGATAATAACAATACAAATTCACTTAAAATTTTAAAATTTAAAAAGGGAAGGGGAAGAGAAAAAAACCCATAAATGGCCAAAATGAGCTTGGCGCCCGCTTCCCATTTAACAGGTCGTGGAATTTGAATCCTTCATTCAAAACCCTGACCGAGTCAAACCACTGATTTGTTCAAATTGATACTTCTCGCTAACTAGCGGCATTACTAGGATAGGGCAAGCAGCAGTGAACTGAGCAAACCCCAACTGTCCCCTATTTAATTAACGAATATATTATATATATATATGTGTGTGTATATATATATATATATAAAAAATATATATAAGTAAATAAATAAATCAATATATATATATAAATATAAAACAATTTAAAGGATTTTTTTAAAAGGAGGTGCTTAACGTTTAAAAGATAAAACAATATTAAAAAAGAGAAAGTGGTTATTAATTCTATGCCAGTTCAATGTTAAAAATTAAAAGATTTAAAAAAAAAAAGAAGGGAAATAATTAATAATATTATGAAAGTTTAATGTTCAAATACATCTACCACGAAATGACACCGCAAGCATGAATGATTCGCGTTAATGATACATAAACTGCTTCCTCACATGTATTTACTGCAGCATTTCACCACTTCCTTGGTCATATTTATTGATTGCCATCTCATGAATAAGCGTTATTACAAAAAGTACATCAGCTTCCCCGGAACAATCAATTAGGCGCGTATTCGATTAATCAACTCAGGTCACCCAAACCACTTGTTGGCGCTTGCGCACATCCTACAGACTCGGATTGAATAAACGGATACGCTTCTCGACGCTCGGGGTGGGAAAAAATGGTGGCTTTTTAATAAATTTGTTTAAAGAACCGATATAACTATGATTGCATAGTTTAGTTATACATGTATTTCCATTTCATTAATCTGGGTTATTAAACAAAACAATTTAACGCATTAAAACAACACATATGACTTGTACTGGCAGCTGTTGTCCTACAGGTACCAGCACAAATGTGATGTCATCGCTCCTAGCAAACCCCAGCCAAGAGGTGGGTTACTGGGGTCAGGACTCTTTGCACACGGCACGTGTATTTGTTGACTCCACTTGCGGTGTTCGATTTGGAATTCTAACAACTCGGGTGACCCGAGTAGCCCGGGTCGTGTTAATCGAATAAGGCCTAGGTGACCAGGGTCGCCAACATTGGAAAATGACAAACCAGAAGATCTTACAGGATGTTATATTGGAGGCTGTAGCGGCTTCGCGACATAGATACAAAGCCAAGTAGGAAGGGGAGTTGGAGGCGGAGAGGGAGGGGGAGGGGGAGAGGGAGTGCACTCCAAGAAAATTGTTAAAATGTGCCACACAGAGCATTTTGGACACATCTGTAATGGATTTCTACATTCTTTCCTATGATAGGTCAAAGACCCTATAATACTAAGACGGCTCACTCCCTATCTCTCCCATGGTAATGTAAATTTCGCAGTGCCGCCTTGTGGTGGGTTTGATCAGCCCAGCTGCTGGTTGGCGTTTCACATGTAAACACATACAATTATATTATACATGAGATAGGTAAGTATGAATACACATCAATATGAAATTGTTATGAACAAATACACATCATCATCAGCATCATCATCATCATCATCGCCATCATCACACATCTTTCACATTCATATATACATTTATACATATAATATAGCAACTGTTTAACCAAGAGAACAGCCAGCACACCAATGATGGGTTTGATCATTTCGATTACACAGTACAGGCTGAGTGAGCCGTCTTAGTATTATAGGGTCTTTGGATAGGTTTCTACATTATTTTCTGCTACAAATAATTCTGGCTAGATCTATATATATATTGCTACTTGATAGACAATTCCAGACAAAAACAATGTCGCCGACTGTTCTCCGCAATAATCCATAAGATTGATATAGATTGATATAATATTACTATATTAATGGTATTGTATGGGACCAGACAGGGTGGCCGAATGAGTAGAGCGTCCGTCTCCTGTTTAGGGTCTCCTGTTTGTGGGTTGGAATCCTGGTCGAGTCAAACCAATGACTTTAAAATTGATACTTGTCGCTTCCTAGCCTGACGCTTGGCATTATTAGGATAGGGCAAGGACTAATTGGTTCAGTGTCAGGATAATGTGACTGAGTAGGATATCAGGTCATGGTGCTGGCAGCCTAGTCTCCGAGTGGCGCAGCACTAGAAAGTTATCATGAGTGCGCATTGTCACAAGTCGGTACCCGTCCTGACAATGATATGACCTTAAATGTTGCCAGGAACCCCAACAACCAACCAGTAGGAGCGGATAACCGTGGAAATTTATTGTGGGCTATGGGACACAGTTTTGTAGAGGAGGTGCGGGTTGGAGTTGGAGTTGGAGGTGGGGGGGGACGCTCGAGGGGAAATAGCTAAACATCAATAAAGTTATATGTTAAAATAAAATCGATACTTTATTCAGAACATTATTGTATGTAAATCTGCCAGCCCCATTATTAAGGACAAATACTCTCACCGACAAACAACATTTTATTTTTCCGCTTCCCCTTATGTACAAACGAATACTAATTCCCACCGGCCTAACGTGTGCATGGAACAATTGTACATCATTTAAACAAATTAATTTCCTGAATATTTCCTTTTTAAATACACATTTTACGACCTTGTATTCCCGCATGTGTACGACGACATCCAGTTGTATAAGTCGATAAAATCACGAAAAATTATTATTATTATATATATAATTATATATATATATAATTATATATAATAATAATAATAATAATAATAATATAATATATATATATATAATATATATATATATATATAAATATAATATATATTATATATATAATTAAAACCTCTCGAAATCGACCGACCTTGGAACTGACTTTAAGTGTTCCATTTAGGGAGGGGGTCGGCTTAGGGAATTAGAACATGGTTACAATGGTATCTAAATGTGGTATAAAAATATGGAATTCACTTGACGATAATATCAAATGTTCAAAAAACATTTATATGTTTCAACGAATGTATAAAAATAAAATATTTAAGCTTTATCAAAGGGAAAACACATAGTAATCCAGTACATAAATATTGAGATGTAATTTACAGTATTGAGGGTAATGTTGATATGCTTTTAACTTTTATCTTTCTCTTTATTATTTTTATGGTGTAAGCAATGTATCTGTGTTATTTTTAAATGGGGAAAGCACCTCATAAGTAGTGTACTTCTGCTTTCTTCTTTTTCATGTGAAAAAATTACTGATATAAATATCAACTTGTGGAAATAAATATATTATTATTATTATTATTATTATTATTATAGTGTACAAGCTAGTGAGCCAGCCCGTAACCTTGGTGTGATCTTTGACAATAATCTTGATATGTCTAATCACACCAGGATGGTGTGTAGGGCATCATTTATGCAACTGAGACATCTCAGATCCATCAAGGATGCCCTGACACATGACTCGTATACAGTACACATTGTATATACATATACAGTGCACATCTATTTGGTATATAAATATTACTTACTCTTGGACCGGACACGGTGGCCGAATCGGTAGAGCGCAGGCTTCCCGTGCGGAAGGTCAGAAGTTTGAATCCCAGCCGAGTCAAACCAATGACTTACAACATGTATGCTTGTCACTACACTCGGTATTAATAGGATGAGACAAAAACTGCTTATCACAGTATATGTATGTGACTGTGTCGGATCATGGTGCTAGGTAGAAAAAGGATTCACCCGGTACTCGCAGTACACGGGTGAATACCAACCCTATATAAAAATGGTTGAAAAAGCGGGTTAATGAATTGAGAGCCTAATTTCACAATCTAAGAAGCAACACTTATTCTTTACATATGTCTTATTGATAGCCCGCTACCTTTGAGTTGAAAAATATAATATAATATCTAGTTTAATAAGACTTAAAAGTGAAATCAACGGCGTTCTGCGGCTGCCATCTTGTCTTTTTGCATTCTCTCCCATTTCACCAACTCTGTTCTGATATAAGTAACCATTTGACACTGGTGCCAGGCATTCTTCTTCTTGTTCCATACTAACGCTATTTTCGCACGTATTTATATAAGGCTGGTCTTCACTAGGTGCTAGATAGATAAAAGATTCACCCTGTACTTGTAGTACATGGGTGAATGACAACGTAGTGTAAATACGGGCGAAAATAGCTTTAGTATGGAACAGGAAGTAGAATGCCTGCCTCTAGTATCAAATGGATACTTATATCGCCACAGAGTTGGTGAAATGGGGGAGAATACAAAAAAACAAGATGGCGGCCATAGAACGCCACCGATTTCACTTTTAAATCTTATTAAACTAGATGTTTTATTATATTTTTCAACTCAAAGGTAGCAGGCAAATATGAATATATATATAAAGAATAAGTGTTGCTTCTTAGATTGTGAACTTGGGCTCTCATTTCATTTCCCCATATTTTCGACCGCTTTTATATAGGGCTGGTATTCACCCGTGTACTGCGAGTACAGAGTGAATCCTTTATCTAGGTGCTTGGCAGCCTTTTGTTAGTCTCCAAGTGGGGTACCAGTATAAATTCGCCATGAGTATGCACTGTCACAAGTTTGTACCCGTCCTGATATGACCTTAGATGTGGCTAGGACGTAGAACATCAAACATTTATTTACATTACTATATATAATATTTACTTTACTATGTATAAGTAAAGTAAATAATATATATACTAAATAAATATGTATGTATGTATATATATATATATATATATATATATAGGTTATTTACTTAGTTGTTTATGGGTAGCTAGTATAGCGCATATAAATAAGACTGTCGGTCCAAGCGTTGTTTGTCGCGGCCAGGGTTATATTGAGCAAGGCACAACAATAAACTGTGTGTACACAATGCACACTGGTGCATTCAAACAGAGGTGCCTCACATGCCATTTTGTGTACCTTTCTTTTTGTTGTTTGTTTGCTTTTGTTTGGTGAGGTGATTTTTTTAACAGCTCTATTCACCTGCAACATATGTGCACCCTGCATGATCAACACTGCACCGGTCACAAAGCACTGCCTCGCCTAAAGGTGTCTCCTTGATGCCACGTAGGCACAACGTTGGCAACAAACACCACATCCGGGACACTGGGGACGCCGCATTTTCCCGCCAGGGGGTGCGGCTGCATGCCGATGCCGGTATCGCAGTTTGAAAGTGTACCACCGGGCCTTTTCGGAATGCGCATGCGCATACACATGCATTTCTGCCTGATTGTGATTGTACCCATGTTTAATAACTTTGGTAATTGCTTGCCAACGTGTTAGTGCAGAGGATGATAATTAATATATACTATCCAGCATAAAATATTCACTACAAAACAATGATGCTTGTCTCACCCTACATTTCCCGTCGCTCCACAGACAGAAGCAAGCCAGAAATTCCAACAAGATTCCACTTGCCATTAGATTTTGAGGCATGCGCATTGCGAAAAGGCCCGTTTTAAACCAGGGACCCTCTCAAACTGCGACACCAGCCACAGCAGCCCCCCACCCCCCACCCCTGCCGTGACCACTGACCCCCACTCCAGTAACCCCCTCCCCATACTAAATCCTCAGAGCATTGACACCCAATGACGACTTTATAGTGCTGCCGCACTTGCGCCATGAGCCAATCGATATCCCATTCAAGTCACATGATTCCGAAGCTGAGCCAACGAGTCCATGTCCTATCCTCATAATGACTAGCAATAGCATCGACCAAGGTAGAAATGATTGTCAATTTAGTTTGTTTGTTTCTCGGAGTTTTACGTCGTGGCAACATCTAAGGTCATATGAGGATGGCCAACGACTTGGGACATGCGCACTCATGATACCTTTATAGTGCTGTCCCACTGGGAAACAAGGTCGCCAGCACCATGACCTGATATCCGACTCAGTTACATTATCCTGAGACTGAGTTAACCAGTCCTTGCCCTCTCCTATTAATGCCGATCGCCAGTCTAGGAAACGATACACATCAATTTTGTAAGTCATTGGATTGACTCGACTGGGAATTGAACTCCCGACATTCCACATGGGAAAAGGAAGTAAGTAAGTGATGGGCCCCACCACACACACACCTCACTTTGTCAGTTACACTAGAGTACCGTGCTGCCACCACACGGAACATTCAGGCATTAAGTCAGGACTCCACGACACATTAATCTCAATCGCAGTTCTCTTCAACGACGGCTACAATCTGAGCACGGCGCACGAAGAAAATGTTACATAAGTAAACCGGAAGCATTAAGTTTGTTTGTTGTTTGTTTGTTGTTGTTTTACATCCTAGCAACATCTAAGGTCATATCAGGATGGGTACTGACTTGTGACAGTGCGCACTCATGGCGACTTTATAGTGCTGTCCCACTGGGAAACCAGGCCGCCGGCACCACGACCTGGTATCCCACTCAGTCACATTATCTTGACACTGAGCACACCAGTCCTTGCCCTATCCTAATAATGCCGGGTGCCTGGCTAGGAAGCGACCAGTATCAATTTTAAAGTCATTGGTTTGACTCGACCGGGACTCGAACCCACGACCCCACGATCTACCAGCACGGGAGACGGACGCTCTAACTCATTCGGCCAGCATTAAGTAGACCACAAACAACGAGAAGCTGTTGCATGCGCACTCAACCGGAAAGAGCAAAGCGCATGATCCCCTCCCCAAAGGGAGCGGGATGTAGCTCAGGCGGTAGAGTGTACACGTGTGAAGATTTGGATCATTTGATCGATCCTCTTCAGTGGACACATTCGCAGTTTGGGCTATTTTCAATTCCAATCAGTGGTTCACCACAGGCTCATCAAAGGCTGTGTATCATCTGTATGTGCCATCCTATGTATGGGAAAGCGCATATAAGACACCCCTTGCTGCTTATCAGAAAGAGTAGCCTATGTGGCAGCAGTGGGTTTCCTCCAAAGAAATATGTCAGAATGACCATATGTTTGGCGTCCAATAGCCGATGATAAAAATTCATGTGCTCTAGAGGCATCATTAAATAAAACAAACCTTCTTTGATCGCCTCCCCGCACATACACCTCCCACCATCTTGATAGAATTTCAGCATTAGCGTTGTAGTCGGCTGGCTGCCTGTGAAGGCAGTCATGGATTAGAACCTGAAGGACCGTCTAAAGTTGTCAACATTTTCAAAGTAGTACAAAGATTTCCACTTGGTATTTGTCCAGATCATCTTCCTCTACAACTCTCCAAAAGTACTACACATTAACATTTTACTACATGCCTAGATGGAGCATGGCTTTAAAATCGATACCTGTCGCCACCTAGCCTGGCGCTCTGCATTATTAGGATAGAGCAAGGACTGGTTAGCTCAGTGTCAGGATAATGTAACTGAGTGGGATATCAGGTCATGGCACTGGCAGCCTGTTCTCCCAGTGGGGCAGCACTATAAAGTCACCATGACTGCGCACTGTCAGATATCGGTACCCATCCTGATATTACCTTAGATGTTGTCAGGATGTAAAACTCCAACAACCAGCCAACCATCTAACCCACCCCCACCTGATAACTACGCACAGATTGAACACATTGTGCGCCGACGCCTCATCATGACGGGCACCAACGCGACGGGTTATCATGATGGCTCCCCACTTCCCGTTCACCAACCACCAAAGCCAGGTGTCGTCGCGTTTACCCTCAGCGCCCCCACCGAGCCCCGGCCCCGGCCCCGCCCCGCTCGTGCCCCGCCCTGTTCCCGTCCGGCCCATTCCCCCGCCCGTGCCCCGCCCATGCCCCGTCCCGCCCGTGCCCCACCCCGCCCGTGCCCCCGCCCATGTCCATCCCACCCGTCCCCCCACCCCGCCCGTGCCCCGCCCCCCGCCCGTGCCCCGTCCCCTCGCCCTGTACCCCTCCCCGGCTCTCGCCCCCCGTCCGCTTCCCCGTCCCCCGGCCCGTCCTCCATAGCGTCGCGTCGGGTGAGCCTGAAATAATATAAAGACCCTAAAGGCCAGGCGGGGTGAGTCGCCACTGGGAGGCGCTGGTGGTTATAATGCGGGCGCGATCCGCTAGGTGGCAGATGGATGCGCCCGCCGAGCACTAGCGGCGCGAAATCACAAGCACAAACACGGCGCGGAAAGGTTATCAATCCCCGACACCCCCCCCCCCCCCACAACCACCCCCACCCACCAACCCACACAATCTCCTCCCTATCCCAGAACCTCCACCGGCATCGCTCAGTAGAATGCGCGTTCAGAACACAGGCATAGATAGTTTACAAGCAACATTTTTCTCTTCTTTTCTTCTCTTTATATATATTTTTGTGTGGGTTTGTTTAGTTTGCGCGGAGTATCCGTCCCCCCTTCCTTCTGCTTGCCAACAGAGCAGTGGTGCATCCCTCAATTTGATTTAGCAGATTATAGGCGGGTTTGAACAAATCCGCACCGCTTTCATCTGCGCGTCGCCGTGCCTATTTGAGAGCGCGCCCGTGTGGACTTTGGGTGGGAACACGTTCCAGACTTGCAGCAATCTCACTGCTCTCCCCTCCCCCACCCCCTTTATTTTAAAAAAATATTATTTTTGTTTTGTTTACAGAAGTTGAGGCAATTTCATCAGACACAACACGGTTGCAGGGCAAATTGTGTGGCGGCGCGAGGAGGCGGGGGAGGCGCGGGACGGGTCGGGCGGCGCGGGGACGGGCGACGATGGGGCGGGTCGGGGCAGGCCGGGGCCGCGATGAGGGAGGGGGGGGCGCGGGGCGAGTCGGGTCGGGGCGGTACGGTGCAGGTCGGAGGCGAGCGGTGCAGGAACGGGGCGAGGCGGGGCGGTGCAGGGCGGCACACGGGCGGGCGGGCGAGAGCGGGCGGTGGTGAGGAGCGCGGTGCGGGGCGGAGCGGGGCGGAGCGGGGCGGTGCGGTGCGGAGCGGGGGCGGGGCGGGGGCGATGCGGGGCGGAGAGGACCGGTGCAGGGCCGTGCGGGACGGAGCGGACCGGTGCAGGGCGGGCGGTGCAGGGCGGGGAAGGGGCGGGGGGGGGGTGCAGGGCGGGGCGGGGCGAAGCGGAGCAGTGCATGGGTGAGGTGGGGCGGGACGGTGGGGGCGTGCAGGGCGGGGCGGGGCGGGGCGGGGCGGGGCGGTGCGGTGCGGTGCGGGGCGGGGCCGTGCGGGACGTAGCGGACCGGTGCAGTGGAGTGGCGGGACGGGCCGGGGAGGGGCGGGGCGGGGTGGCGCGGGGAGGGGCGGGGCGGGGCGGGGCGGGGCGGAGAGGGGCGTGGTGGCGCGGAGCGGTGCGGAGCGTCCTTGTGTTCTTTCAGTTGCCGCGTCTGTTTTGTGTACAGAGCGCGGACAATTTCATGAGACACAACATCCTCTCAGGGTAAAGCACACACCGAAAAACCGCCAAGAGCATGGTTTGAGGTGGGGCGGGACGGGGGGGCGGCGGGCGGGCGGGGCGGGGCGGGGCGGGGGGGCGGCGGTGCGGGCGGCCGGCGGACTAGCGGACCGGTGCAGTGGATGGGCGGGGGCGGGGGTGGCGGGGGAGGGCGGCGGGGCGGGGGCGGGGCGAGAGGGGCGTCGCGCGGAGCGGAGTGTCCTTGTGTTCTTTCAGTTGCCGCGTCTGTTTTGTGTACAGAGCGCGGACAATTTCATGAGACACAACATCCTCTCAGGGTAAAGCACACACCGACAGAAACGCACTTGCACCTCTTCTTTTCTCCTCCCTCCCGCGGGCATCTGTATAAGGCTGCGTCACTGATGGACGGCAGGAGGCAGGCAGGCAGGCAGGCAGACAAGCAGGCAGCACACATGCGCATGTGTACTGCGCACGCGCATGCGCACGCGGGTGGTTTCCTCCTCCACGCCCCCTCTCTCATTCTAACCCCCCCCCCTCTCTGTCCTTCTCCCTCGCTCCCTCTCTCTTTTCTCTCCGTTTCTATCTCTTTCTCACTCTGTCTCTCAAAGATACCCACACTATCTTTCTCACACTTACTCTCACCATACCTGCACCGACGCTCTCTCTCTATGCCCCTACCTCTCCCTCTCTCTATCTCTCACTGTCTATCGCCCTCTATCTCTCTGACACATGCCCTCTTTCTCCTTGCCTAAGTTGTATGTGTATTTCTCTTTGTATAACACATTATCCCCCTTCCCTCCATGTATCTGCCTCTCTCTCTCTCTCACACACCCACGCCCTCCCTCTATCCCTCCCTGCCTGCCCGCCTCCTGTCTCTCTTTCTCTATCTCAAACAACTCTCTCTGTCTCTAGTTTCTATCTCTCCCCCTCCCCCTCTGCTCGTAGTCGTATCCTGTCTCTCTTTCCCAACCTCTCTCACAGAGCTCTTCCCTGTCTCTCCGTCTCCAGTCTCTATCTCTCCCTCTCCTCCTTCTGCCTAACCCCTTCACCTCATCCCTTGCCGTCCACATCCAAAGTCAAGCGCCAGTTACAGACAATTAAATTTTCCCGCGGGCTGAGCAAACGGCGGCGCGACCAGATCAACAGAATTTGTACCGAGTTGGAGGAGGTAGGATGCGCATGGGAGGGACCCGGGGAGGCGGAGGACACGGGGTGGCGGGCGGGGGGACGGGGAGAGGGGGAGGCGGGGCGGTGAGGCGCGGGGCGGCGGGGCAAGAGGGCGGCGGGCCGTAGACATTAGGAGTTTGCTGGCTGCTGGCTGTTGGTAGCTGGAGGCAGAAAGGCTAGTTTAGTGTATGATCTTTGTCTGCTTCGCCAAGCCTTCGATAGGGGACCCACTGCCTATCAACTGCGCCTGCGCAAACAAGAGCAGCCCCACGCCTGGAGGCGGCCGCCCCGCCGCTCGCTAGGGCCGCCTGCTAACAACCATTCGTCAGCATGCGCGCGCACACCACACACCGCGCACATCCGGGGAACTCACACCAATTTTAGTTACACCCATCGGCCGCTACGCGCGCACTAACCGGTGAAAGGCGCGGGTGTGCAGAGAGGGAACTGAAGCGTGGACACTTGTTCAAGTTGTTGGGTGGTGCATAGTGTGGTTGGTTGGTTGGTTGTTGGAGTTTTACGTCCTGGCAACATGTAAGGTCATACCAGGACGGTAGTTGGATGGTTGATTGGTTGTTGGAGTGTTACGTCCTGGCAACATCTTAGGTCATACCAGAACGGTAGTTGGATGGTTGATTGGTTGTTGGAGTGTTACGTCCTGACAACATCTAAGGTCATACCAGGACGGGTGTACACTGTGGTGATCGGCGGGTTGTAGGTAACACGGACACTGGAGTCGTCACAGAATAAAGATGGCAGCAAGGTGATGATGGTCGTGGTGGTGTGTGTGTGTGTGTGTGTGTGGTGGGGTGTGAGGTGGTGGTGGTGTGTTGTGGTTGTGGTGCTTGGTGGTGGTGTGTGATGGTGTGTGGTGGTGTGTGGATATGTTTGGTGGTGTGTGGTGGTGTGTGGTGATGGTTGTGGTGGTGGTGTGTGTGATGGTGGTGTGTGGTGGTGGTGTATGTGTGATGGGTGTGTAATGGTGGTGTGTGTGATGGTGGTGTGTGGTGCTGGTGGTGGGGTGTGGTGTGTGCTGGTGAGTGTGGTGGTGGTGTGTGTGATGGTGGTGTGTGATGGTGGTGGCGGTGGTGTGTGTGTGATGGGGGTGTGTGTGGTGGTGGGGTGCGGTGGCGTGTGTGATGGTGATGTGTGTGATGGTGGTGTGTGATGGTGGTGTGTGGTGGTGGTGGTGGTGGTGGTGTGGTGGTCGTCGTGGTGGCGATGGCGATGGCGATGATGGTGGCGCTGGTGAGTGTGGTGGTGGTGGTGGTGGCGGTGGTGTGGTGATGATGGTGGTGGTGGCGGTGGCGACAAGTGGTAGTGTGGTGGTGGTGGTGGTGGCGGTGGTGTGGTGATGGTGGTGGTGGTGGCGGTGGCGGTGGTGTGGTGATGGTGGTGGTGGGTGTGTGTGATGGTGGTGTGTGTGTGACGGTGGTGGTGTGTGGTGGTGGTGGTGGCGATGGTGATGATGGTGGCCCTGGTGAGTGTGGTGGTGGTGGTGGTGGCGGTGGCGTAGGGGTGGAAGGGGGGACGAAGGGAGAGAGGGAGGGTGAAGGTGAGGGTGATGGAGAGGGTGAGGGTGAAAGATGGACTTGCATTGATACCAGAGGTGGTGATGGTGGTGGTGTGTGTAATGGTGGTGTGTGTGATGGTGGTGTGTGTGACATGGCGGTGGTGGTGTGTGTGATGGTGGTGGTGTGTGTGATGGTGGTGGTGTGTGATGGTGTGTGTGGTGGTGTCTGTGTGATGGTTGTGGTGTGTGTGATGGTGGTGTGTGTGTGATGGTGGTGGTGTGTGATGGTGGTGGTGTGTGATGGTGGTGGTGTGTGTGATGGTGGTGGTGTGTGTGTGATGGTTGTGGTGTGTGTGATGGTGGTGGTGTGTGTGATGGTAGTGTGTGTGATGGTGGTGGTGTGTGTGATGGTGGTGGTGTGTGTGATGGTGGTGGTGTGTGTGATGGTGGTGGTGTGTGTGGTGGTGGTGGTGGTTGTGGTGGTGTGTGGTGGTGTGCTGGTGGTCGTGGTAGCGATGGCGATGATGGTGGCACTGGTGAGTGTGGTGGTGGTGGCGGTGGCGTACGGGTGGAAGGGGGGGAGGAAAGGAGAGAGGGAGGGTGAAGGTGAGGGTGATGGAGAGGGTGAGGGTGAAAGATGGACTTGCATTGATACCAGAGGTGGTGATGGTGGTGGTGTGTGTGATGGTGGTGTGTGTGTGGTGGTGGTGTGTGTGATGGTGGTGGTGTGTGGTGGTGGTGTGTGGTGGGTGTGTGATGGGGTGGTGTGTGATGGTGGTGTGTGATGATGGTGGTGGTGTGTGATGTTGGTGGTGTGTGGTGGTGGTGTGTGTGGTGGTGGTGTGTTGTGTGGTGTGTGTGTGGGTGGGTGGTGGTGGGTGGTGTGTGTATGATGGTGGTGTGTGTGATGGTGGTGGTGGTGTGTGTGATGGAGGTGGTGGTGGTGGTGATGGTGGTGGTGTGTGATGTGTGGTGGTGTGTGGTGGTGGTCGTGGTGGCGATGGCGATGGTGATGGCGATGATGGTGGCAGTGGTGAGTGTGGTCGTGGTGCAGGTGGAAGGGACGGAGGAAGGAAGAGAGGGAGGGTGAAGGTGAGGGAGGGGGTGAACGATGGCCCAGAGGTGGTGATGGTGGTGGTGTGTGTGGTCGGATGGAAAGTAGTGAGGGAGGGAGATAGATATGGAGGGAAGGAAAGGGAAAAGGAGAGAAGGAAAGAGAGAGATAATGAGAGGGCGGGACTAATATATACGAAGGGAGAGAGGGGAAGAAGAGAGAGAGAGAGAGCGAGAGAAGAGGAAGAGAGAGGAGGGAGAACGAGAGAGACAGTGTGTGTGTGTGGGGGGGTTATTGAGAGACAGAGGAAGAGGGAGAAAGAGGGAGGTTCCCCCGTTTGCCTCAGTAACCATGTGGCGCTGCAGGACGCATGCCACAGAGACCGGAAGACAAAAGGCAGACGACACCAAGCATGAAACGCAAGGATCACCTTACGCTCAACATGTCTGCAGTCCTTTGTTATGTTTAGCTTTGATGATTTTTTTTTTTTAAAGTACAGAATTACAACCACGTGATTTGACCATAACATACTCCTGACATGAATATTCAGTGTATCTTAAAGCTGCATAGACCGATGAAAACTTAAAATTGTCAAAACCAAAACAATTCTCTAGATTTGATTGTACATATATAAGTTAGATCATCATCATCATGCTGTCGGTCGCGATGCGACAAAGACTGCTTTCATTACTTGACTGCCGCTCTCCATTTAGCTCTCTGCTGTGAGAGTTGTGTCCATGAGTCGGTCTTAATGTCTCTCAGCTTCAGGTTTCTCTTGATGGTATCTTTGAACCGGAGACGGGGGCGCCCTCTCTTTCTGTAGCCAGAAGACAGTTGAGAATAGAGGATCTGCTTTGGTAGCCTGTCTGATGACATCCTCATGAGGTGTCCAGTCCACCGGAGATTCTTTTTGATCAGAAGATCTTCCATAGAGGGCAGCCCCATCGTTCGAGTATTTCCTTATTCGTCACTTTGTCCTTCCAGGTTAGCCTCATGATTGAACGCAGATGTCGCATCATGAAGGCATGCAGCTTTTTCACCTGCTGTCTGTACGCTGTCCAGGCCTCGGCTCCGTATAGTAGGGTGGATAGCACGATTGCGCGGTAGATCTTACCTTTGACCCGAATGGACACATGGTGGTTGTTCCAGAGTCTCTGGCGTAGTCGTCCGAAGGATGCGCTAGCCTTGGCCATCCTCCTCTGTATCTCAGCATCAATGCGTCCATCACTTGATATAAGTTAGATACAGATGTGCTTATTAAAGCCCCAGTCACACCGACCCGGACGAGCCCCGGATTTTGAGCCGGACCACCCCCGGACCAATCGCCTGGACTGGGCCGGACCGCCCCAGATAAAATCACTGTTTTCGTCGTTTTTTTGCCTCGCAGTCACACCTTCCCGGACGAGCCCCCGGAACAGAGGCCGGATCGCCCCGGACCACCCCCAGACTCCCCGGTGTAGCCACGGACTAGTCCTGGACAAGTGATCCGGGGTAAACCGGGCAGTCCGTGGCGATCCGTGGCTGATCCGTGGTGATCCGAGGCGTCCGGGTCTTATCCAGGCAGTCCGGGAGTGGTCCGTGGCTATGCCGGGGGTAGTCTGGGAAAGTCTGGGGGTGGTCCGGGTTAAACCATGGCTGAAACGTGGCTCATCCGGGGCGAAACAGCCCCGGACCACCCCTGACCGTCCCCGGTTCACCCCCGGTCCACCCCCAGATCATGCCGGATCGAGCCCGGATCGCAAAATGCCTCGGACCACCCCGGATGTTTTAAACCTTTCAAAACATCTGGGGCGGATGGACTCCGGACCAACCACAGATCACACCGGGTCGCCACGGATCACCCCAGATCTCCATGGACCACCCCAGATGACGGTCCGGGGCTCGTCCGGCCCCTGATCCGGGTAGGTGTGATTGGGGCTTTAGCATTTGTTGCTGCATAGAATAGGATAATGAGGCAATTTAATAGAACCTGTTACTGCTGAAGCCTATGGTGTCATAACAATTAGTTTACTATATTTAAAACTGACAGAAACTCAAAACTCTCGGACTATGCAGCTTTAATGAAAGATCACATGGGCTGTTTGACCTTGAACCCAGGAAGGTCAGGAATGTTCTGACTGGGCAACCCATGGTCAGTTCTATGATGTCTCACAGGAAAGAGAAGGATCGATTTACATAGCTTATAAGGTATACTCAAAAACCTTCAAATTTACTGTAAGTGAGAGTAGGGTTCCAACTACTTTCCAAGGCTGCAATACACATTAGCCTACGTCAGTAGGGACAACCATGAGAGCTGAATAACGCTAATAGCCACAGCTTGACCACAGAGACCACACAAACCCTCCCCCCTGACCATTGTTGGGTCCTAAGTAACGCCTGGAGAATAGGGAGGTTTTTTGAAGCTATACAAATTCTGACTAGTTATATTTGATCATATGTGTTATATTTGATCACAATGATTATGAACAAGTAGTTGTTTTGGTCATGTTAGATTACTAGACATTAAATGTAGATTATTAGACAATAAAAGTCAAATTGAGAGCATTCAGGGACCGCCATCTTTGTGGGTTTATGTCATTCTCTCCCCATTTCATTTAACTCGGTGCCAATATAAATCAACAGTGAACACTGAAACCAGGGGCCGTATGCATGAGCAGCTGTTAGGGCCGTAACCACGGTTTGGTTGGCTCCACACGGTTAACGGTGGAAAATCCGTATGCATCAATCGGTGCCAGCGCTAGCCGCCGACCGTAGCCTAGGCTAAGCTACCCCAGTTTCAAATCAAGTTTAACTGCAAGCCGCGCCGGTTAGTGTGCCGGCCGCCGATGTATTTGATCAAATTAACCCTAAATTCGAACCGATATTAACACTGCCGCTGCATCGGCGGAGAGATTAATATTGTCGAATCGACGAATGTAAACTAAACAAATCGCCGCCACCTCTTCGACGTCGATATCCATACTGTCGCATATCAACAAAACACACATCGCCGCCGCCGCCGCCATATCAGCGGCAATATATTAGGCCCAAATCTATTCAATGCTATCATATTTGACAGAATTACATATCCTAAACGTGATATTTTATCAATTTAACCCTAAATTCGAACCGATATTAACGCCGCCGCCGCATTGGCGGCGTTATTCATATTGCCGAATCGAGGGAATTCCCAAATCTATAAATAACTTCACGGTTAGCTACCCGCCCCAGCTTGGACATTGGTGCATACGGCTTGACCTAATTAACCAAGGCCCTCCTAGCCGCGGATAGCTACCCCAGAGCTAGCGCCTAGCACCGGCTAAGCCTAACTCCGATTCATGCATACGGGCCCAGGGGATCCACATCTTGGTGGGTTTTACTTTTACCAAAGCCATTTTTGCTCTGATTAAGACATTGTTGTCATTCACCACTACTGTAACCTGTAAGTAGGGGTGGATAGTTTATCTACATGCCTGTATATCATCTGTACACCAGCACCTAACTCGGCTGTGCTATATCTGCTAATAGACTAGATCACCGTTTCGACTGCGCATGGCGCTGGCAGCAAAGCAAAGGCATACGGCCATTGAGCTTGCCGATACTCGTAGGGCAAAACTTCAATTTTATTAAAAATTAATCAAAATACATAACAATTTGGCACAAAGGTGGATTGATGGAAGCAATATAATAATATAATGAATAAGTTTAAGACACAACTCTCCACAATTAAGCATTTTGAGCTAAGAAACACAATTTCAGTCACTTTACAGCCTGATATTTACATCACCATTGACTAGACATAAGTCATTCTTGGCCTAAATATTAAAATGTCAAATGTGTCAACAAAAACTTATTTAAATAAAATATATAACCAATATCTGATTAACCCTACTCATTTTCTAGTTCTACATATGTCATTAACCATAGGATATAAATAAAAACATGAATAAAATAAGTCAAACTTACTCTAGCTATGGCTTTAACACTAGTCTGAGTGCCTAGATTTGTCTAAATCTAAATGCACATGGCATAAGATGTGCTGATTTATTGATTTAAATGCAATGCTGGATAAAAGATTAAGATCTTAATTTATTAAATATATATTTTTAGTTGGTATTCTATGTATCAAACAAGAGCTGAGATGAGCTGAAACTAGCACATTTCATAGCTGCTCATTTCATAGCTGCACCCAATGTATTAGCATGTGCCATGTGCTTCTCACTGGTTTGTTTTTCTTCCACGCATCCCACAATGCACCGCGCCGCGATGAAGTCTATTACTATGTCTGTGCTATATCAGTAGTGCTGGTGACGCACCGGGCGCGGTGCCCGAATCGGTAGAGCGCTGGCCTCACGTCCAGGAGATCGGGAGTTCGGTTCCCGGTCGAGTCAAACCAATGACTTATCAAATTGATACTTGTCACTTCCAAGCCTGCCGCTCGGCATTAATAGCATAGGGCAAGGACTGGTTGGCTCAGCGTTGGGATAATGTGACTGACTGGGATATCGGGTCATGGTGCTGGTGGCCCGATTACCCAGTGGGACAGCACTATAAAGTCACCATGAGGGTGCACTATCACAAGTCGGTACACATCCTGATATGACCTTAGATGTTGCCAGGATGTAAAACTGCAACAACCAACAAATCAATCCTGGTGACTGAGTATTCGTCAATGGGTCGTCCAACGAGGCTATGCATGTTCAACACAAACTTTCATTTCTCACTGACCAGACGGGATGGCCGAATGAGTTAGAGCGTCCGTCTCCCGTGCTGGTAGATCGTGGGTTCGAACTCTGGTCGAGTCAAACCAATGACTTAAAAATTGATACTTGTCGCTTCCTAGCCAGGTGCTCGGCATTATTATGACAGGGCAAGGACTGCTGTACTCGGTGTCAGGATAATGTGACATACCAGGTCATGGTGCCGGCGGCCTGGTTTCCCAGTGGGACAGCACTATAAAGTTGCCATGAGTGCGCACTGTCACAAGTCGGTACCCATCCTGATATGACCTTAGATGTTGCTAGGATGTAAAACAACAACAAACAAACAACAAACAAATCATTTCTTCACGCTATTCCGGGGAGCTGCTTAAATTTGCATAGTCCGATAGTTTTGAGTTTCTATCATTTTCTGAGATAAATACATCAGGTTGAATGTTATACAGTAAAACCTCTCTATAACAAGCCCTCCACAGATCAACCACTCCCCTATATCGATCGCTTTATTTGGGTCCCAAAAATACCATCGATATTCTAACTCTCTGAACTGACCACCTCCCTAAATGGACCACATAAAGTCGGTCCCATGGTCGGTCGACTTAGAGAGGCTTTAGTGTAATCTACTTTACTTTAGGTTGAAGTAACTTTTTATATTAATTGGCTAACTTTTGAGATATTTAAACTAAAGTGCAAGCATACAAAATTAATACACCATAGGCTTCTCCAGTAACAGGTTGTATCCGATTGCTTCAGTGTTCATTGATATGTGGTGACAAATGCTTAATAAGTGCACCAGAATCTAAGGTAGATATGTAGAATCTAATTTAGATAATTGTTTTGGCTTTGGATATTTGATGTTTTCATCAGACTATGCAACTTTAATCCGATAAAAGCATCACATTTTCTAAAAACCTGTTGCTGCTTGGCGCTTGGTGTTATGAGATGAGGACAGGGACTGGGCGCACAGTGTCAGGTTAATGTGACTGTGTGGGACATCAGGTCAAGGTGCTGGCAGCCTGATTTCCCAGTGGGGCAGCACTATAAAGTCACCATGAGTGCGCACTGTCACAAGTCGGTGCACATCCTGGTATGGCCTAGTGTCTTACTGGGGCGTAAAACTACACCAACCATCCAGTCTTCCCCGGCCCTCTCAGAGGACTGTGGTTGGGCTCTGGCTGCCTTTTTCCTTTCCCCCCCCCTCCCCTCCCGCCACCAATTTCTCTGACCACTCCCCATCGGAAACCAACTCCCGACCACATGGGACTGCTTTCAGCAGTGCCCATATAGTGCTGCAGATTTGCAGCCTTCAGTGCACCAATGCGACTGAAAACTGCCCAAAAACAAACATTTTCTAAACCAAAACACTAAATCTGATCCTACATAAATAAATAAATCCTACAGAATAAAAAACTTGTCACAAAAAAAAAACATATCCTACTTAGATTCTGGTGCACACATTAAAGAATTGCTGCTGCAGAGAAAGGAATAAAGACCAAGTCAATTTAACAGACCTACTACCATTGAAGTCGACTGTGTTGGGCATTATTTAGGTGTGCATCCCAAATGTAAATTTGCATGTTTTAACTTCAAATATCTCCAAAGTTAGATATTTATGATGAAACTTATTTCAAAGTAAATTATTATAAAAAGAAATCAACCTAATATATTTATTTAAAAGAAATAGAGCAGGAGCTAATTTGTGCCGATGGGACTTTTGCATTGGACGTGACTTAATGTTAGTTATAGAGGCTATGCACTGACGTCACGCTAAATGGAAGCGCTGCCATTGTGGTGATACAACAACAATAACAAACCCAACAAACTCAATGGCAGTGAGCAATCTTCATACAGAAAAAGTGAAATATCTCTAAAACCACATCACCTAGACACATACTGCTTGGAACACATATAGAAAACATATTTACCCAAAAGATTATATTAAATTGATAAGGTTAGGGTTCTGCATTTCTATTAATTTTGATTAAAACTGACGTTTTGCACTGCGCGTACCACCAAACTCAATGGGTTGTTTACTGGTTGATATCGCCACAATGGCCGCGCATCCGGTTGATGACGTCACGGGAATACCCTCTATTACATGAGGCAAATATTAAAGTGTAATCAATCTTACTTTTATTTTGGTTCTTCCTTTTCTTGTTTTATTTACGCAAATTAATGTGCAATAAATACCAATCTCACTGCGACTTGGCCAGTAGGGGGGGCATGGCCAGTTTCTGAGAATCACTATTCTAGAAGAGCACAAGCAAGGCTATGATAATACCAACTCATTAATGTCAGGAATGCGTTATTAGTTTATGGGTGTTTGGCATTCAAGCTGAATGCAGCGACATTCGCGACTTGATGAGGACAATAAGGTGAAGAAGTGTCTCAACAGGTCTGTTATTAAAGTAGCATAACCTGATAGTTTGTAGTTACTGTTTTTTTTTGTTCTTTTAATAATTTAATTCTGTTTGAGGTGGCGGGGGTGTAAAATATTAGCTTGATCATTACAATCTAGCTTACTTTTTAATTTGAAAGAACTATTTTCATAAATGGCTAACTTTGAGAAATTTGAATTGAATTTTGACATGGACGGTAATTTTGACGTGATAGGCTTCAGTTTCAATAGCTTCGATTAAATTGACGTAGCATTAACTTCTGTACTGCAGCAAATGTTTATTAAGTTCACCAGTATCCGAGTAGGATCTGTAGGATTCAAAATCTAGTTATTAAAGTAGCATAACCCGATAGTTTGTAGTTACTGTTATTTTTTTTATAAATAATTAAATTTTTGGGGGTGTGGGGGGAGGTAATATATTATCATTACAATCTAGCTGACTTTTTAATTTGAAAGAACTATTTTCATAAATGGCTAACTTTGAGAAATTTGAATTGAATTTTTACATGGACGGTAATTTTGACGTGATAGGCTTCAGTTTCAATAGCTTCGATTAAATTGACGTAGCATTAACTTCTGTACTGCAGCAAATGTTTATTAAGTGCACCAGTATCCGAGTAGGATCTGTAGGATTCAAAATATAGTTATTAAAGTAGCATAACCCGATAGTTTGTAGTTAGTTATTTTTTTAATAAATAATTTAAAAAAAATTGGTGGTGGGTGAGTGGGTGGGGGGTCATATATTAGATTGATCATTACAATCTAGCTTACTTTTTACTTTGAAAAAACTATTTTCATAAATGGCTAACTTTGAGAAATTTGAATTGAATTTTGACATGGACATAGTAATTTTGACGTGATAGGCTTCAGTTTCAATAGCTTCGATTAAATTGACGTAGCATTAACTTCTGTACTGCAGCAAATGTTTATTAAGTGCACCAGTATCCGAGTAGGATCTGTAGGATTCAAAATCTAGATATGTGTTTAGATTCTTTTCTAATTTGATGCTTTAACTTTAAAAACAAACCACCCCAAAACAACAGATTATGCTCCTTCTATTCAGAAACAAATCAGTAATAAGTGCAATCGAGATCTATAAGTGTTTCTATGTCGGCAAATGCATACTGTCATCGGACTATGCATTTTTAATATGAACGTGTCAGTTTGGCTGAATGAGTTAAGCGCCTGCTTCCCATGTGGTTGGTTGTTGGAGTTTTACATCTTGGCAACATCTAAGCTCATATCAGGACGGGCACTGACTTGTGATAGTGCACACTCATGGCGACTTGATAGTGCTGCCCCACTGGGAGATCAGGCCACCAGCACCATGTTCCCAATATCTGACTCAGTCACATTATCCTGACACTGAACCAACCAGTCCTTGCCCTATCCTATTAATGCCGACCACAAAGCTAGGAAGCGACAAGTATAAATTTTAAAGTCATTTGATTGACTCGACCATGGCTCAAACACGTCGGTTAGACTCCCACGATCCGCCAAAATGGGAGACGGACGCTCAACTCATTCAGCCATCCTGTCTGGTCCAGCTGGGAATATAGCGGACTACTCTCACTCAGCCATAGAACGGAGGACGAAGTTAACACAGATCTAACACATGCCCACCTTCGGACAAAAACTCCCCCGCGGCATCTCAATGCGCTTTATTACACTTTCGCTTCTGAAACATTGGCACATGCCGTGTCTATTCATAGGGAGAGAAGTAAGAGTATCAGCACATTTCAATGCACGCAATTTAAATGCATGCAATTTATTAATCAGAGAAACCGAACACGGCTAGCACAATCAATAAATCGCTAATAAAAAGAAGAAAAAAAAGAAGAAGCCATTTGAATAATCACATACAACCTCGGCTGTCACAACTTTCACACCGACAAACTGAACTTATTCAGGCATTACCAGTGATAGTCATTGCCCGGCCTCTTTGGTACATCGCGGGACTCGAACCCACGGTTTCGAATGCTGGTCGGGTCAAACAAATGACATAACAATTTATAATTGTTGCTTCCTAACCAGGCGCTCGGCATTAGTAGGATAGGACAAGGACTGGTTAGCTCAGTGTCAGGATAATTTGATTGTTTGTTTGTTTGTTGTTTTATGTCCTAGCAACATCTAAGGTCATATCAGGACGGTAATTTGATTGACGGGGGTATCAGGTCATGGTGCTGGTGGCCTGGTCTCCGAGTGGGGCAGCACTATAAAGTCGCCATGAGTGGGCCGCACCCATGCCCCACTGGGAGAGCAGGCCGACATCACCATGACCCGATATCCCACACAATCACATTATCCTGACACTGAGCTAACCAGTCCTTGCCCTATTCCGGTAATGCCGAGGGCCAGGCTAGGTAGTGACAAGTATCAATTTTGTAAGACATTGGTTTGACTCTGATAGGATTCCAACACCCGACCTTCTGCATGGGAAGTCTGCGCATTTACCGATTTGGTCACTGCGTCTAGTTGACCTACACACAGGTGATCCAGATGCCGAGATGGCTCACCGTATATTCCGGCAAATTATATAATGAGCTGTAGACAGGCAGCCATCGCATGTCGGTACACTCATACAGTTAACCCATATAGTGAGTTATCTAAGTGGCTGGCCACCAAACCCTCGGCCGCCGTTTTCCGCCCCCTCCCCCCCCTACCCACCGTTAAAAAAAAAATTATTTGTTGCTGTTCCTCCGTTATTTCCCGTCAACCACATACAATGACAGAGACAGTCCAAATACAAATGTAATATTTCAAACAAAATGCACTGGGATTGGTCCCACTGCTTCACTGGTCACAGCTGGTCCAGTGCGTTACGAACAACGCCACCCCCAACAACATAATTCATATTGCTGTCCGGTGACTATCAATACTAAAACAAAAAACTGCAAATACCAAACACACATAACTAACCACGACAGGGTAACCCTAGAATATTCATAGCAAACTGGCATTTATATACCTCTTGCCTAACTCCAACTGACCAGACCCTACACTAAAACTGACTACAATTTTTACCAAATGAATACAGAACCTAAATTTTGCTTACATTGTAAATACTCCCATCGATCTGACTAATATTGATGTAGCCATATGACACTACTGTTGCCATGTTGTTGTGGACCCTGTGGGTTACAGAACCCCATTGTGCTATATATTTTGTTGATGTATATTACTTGATTAAGCAGGGGAAATTTCAATCGCAGACAATTTGTTTTCCTCATTCCACTTCTCCTTGCCCATTCCTAATAATGCCGAGTGCCTGGCTATGAAGCGAAAAGTATCAATTTGATAAGTCATTGGTTTGACTCGACTGGGAAGCGAACTCCTGATCTACTGATTCAGCCACCGTGCCCGATGTCGCAGTTTCAGCGCCCGGTCAGTTTCCACCGCCCGTATAGACTCAAACTCAAGGCATTGTCAATGGTCGTGAGCAATCTTCATACAGAAAATACAGCAAAAGTGAAATATCTCTAAAACTACACCACCTATTAACAAATCGCTTGGTACACATATAGAAAACATCTTTACCAAAAAGACTGTATTAAATTTATAAGGTTAGGGTTCTTGATTTGTATTAATTTTGAATAAAACTAAGGTTTTGCACTGTGCGTACCGTCAAACTCAAGGCATTGTCAATGGTCGCTAGCAATCTTCATACAGAAAATACAGGAAAAGTGATATATCTCTAATTGTCAATGGTCGCTAGCAATCTTCATACAGAAAATACAGGAAAAGTGATATATCTCTAAAGCCACACCACCTAGAAACAAATTGCTTTGTACACATGTAGAAAACATCTTTACCAAAAACATTATATTAAATTTATAAGGTTAGTGACGATGATGTTAGATTTTGATGCATGCGCATGAAACTGACAGGCAGCTGAAACTGACCGGGCGCTGAAACTGCGACACCGGCTTTGGCCATCGTGTCCGTATATATTGTTAATTGTGTATTCAACAGTTATTGTAAACCTTACTCTATATACCAGCTTTGTGTAAATAATCCTGAATTGAAAGATGACTTGAAGACCAGTGCTTCGGCGCTGACCCACGAACTTATTCAGCAGAATAAACATATTTACCACCAAAAACCACCCCAATAAACTAGGTGCAGGTAACAACGAGTGTTATTCTGTCCTAAATCCTCGACCACCAGCTACACAAGCGTGTTAGTGCGATGCTTAATACCCCTGTCACACTACGACGTAATGAGCGAACGTGAGTGTAACGTGGTGATATTTCGTCATTACGTTGATGTACGTTGGATTACGTTATGATGACGTCATAATGACGTTAGACTGACGTCGAGCTACGTCACATTACGCCGTGTTACGTCGAGTTACGTCGAGGTTTTGGACATGTTCAAAACTTTCGACGTATCTCAACGTGAATCCGCTACGTCGGGATGACGTGACAATGACGTTAGGTAGACGTTCCGCGATCGTTATAGCAGCGTAAATGACGTTAGAGTCACGTTATGTCACGTCAGAGCGACGGCCCGGGTGGGAGCAACGTGTGGGCAGCGTTCAATTAACGGGGGTCGGACGTAACGGAACGTCGGCCGAGCGATACGATGACGGGTCGATAACGTCGTTATAACGTGTTGCGAACGTGTCGTGACGTAGTTCACGTCATTGACGATCGCGTAGCGTTTTGATAACGTGACTAACGTGATCCGAACCCCAGCCTTATATACCCAGACATCTACCCTGCGACGGGTGTTTTGTACTTTTCGATCACGTTACGGTCACGTTACGCTCACGTTACGGTCACGTTACGCTCACGTTACGCCGACGTTACTTTCACGTTACGCTCACGTCAACTACGCGGCATTCACGTCCACAATTTGCATATTACGCCGATAACTTCGACGTAAAATACTTATTTTCACGTTCTGCCTACGCTGACGTTGTCACGTCGTAGTGTGACAGGGCCATCAATGTGCTACCTTGTGTATGGGGTTTGACCTTGTCAGAAGACTGGCACACAGGGGGAGGGGGTAGGGGGATGGGGGGGGGGGGAGAAGAGGGCACGTTCACCCGGACACGCCCCAGATACCACAGTGGGGTCAGCTACCTGTATAATGCCACATATATTGCACTCGAATACACTATGTGGCATGCTCTGAAAACTGAATTAAATGTTTGTTATTGTTGTTGTTGTTGTTGTTTGTATGATGGCTTATTTACCCTGTCCATGAGAAGTAAGTCGCATTGCGGCTTGTTTTCATCGCTGAACAGCCATAATCTCAATTTGGTAGTCGCCGTGTCATCCTAGTTGTTAGTGGCTATATACCCTCCCCACCCACCCACTCACCGCCCCCCCCCCCAACCCGTCTCCCATAAATATTAATGCTAGGTACACACCTACCATTTTTCCGCACCCACCTACCGTATTCGATCTAAAATTGCCCAAAAGTCTTGAGGCGTGCACTCTCCTAGCACATCTACCGATTGCGATTCGCGACTTAAAACTCAATTTTATGGCTAAAAGTGCTTCCTTACGATTGCGATTCACGATTCGAAAAATGAATCGGCCCGTTTTCAGTTTTAAGCGGGTCGGGTCGGGTCGTGAGTTTTAGTGCGCGAGTCGTAAACAGTAGGTATGTACCTAGCATTAAGCAGCATAGTCCGATGAAAGCATCAAGTTTTCAAAAGCAAAACAATTATCTAGATTTTAACCTACATGTCCAACTTAGATAGTGGTGCACTTATCAAAGTTGCTGAGTCCGATGATTTTGAGTTTCTGTTATTTTCTGAGATAAAGATGTTAGGTTGATCATTATAATCTACCTCACATTAGATTGAAGTAACTTTGATTTTAAATGGCTAACTTTTGAGATATTTGAAGTGCAAATGTGAGAAATTAATTTTGGCAAGCTTACCAAAACTCTAACACCATAAGGCTTCTGCAGCAACAAGTTCTATTATATTGGCTCGCTATTCCCTTATATGTGATGACAAATGTTTAATAAGTACACCAGTATCTAAGTTATATTTGCAGAATTAAATCTAGATAATTGTTTTCGTTTTTGAAAATTTGATGTTTTGATCGGACCATGCAGCCTTAAGTATTCGTGGCTACACAGAATGGCAGACGATGTCAATGTAAGAGAACCTGTTACTGCTGAAGCCTATCGGATCATTATTTTGACAAGCACACCAACATTACCATTGCATTTTTACACTTCAAATATCTCCGAAATTAGTCATTTTAAATGCTAGTTACTTCAAACGAAAGTATGGTCGATTATAATATTCAGACTACTACATAGGTGCTCAGCATGCATGCCAATAGATAAAAGATTCATCCTTGTAGTACATGGGTGAACGACAACGTGGTGTAAATACGGGCGAAAATAGCTTTAGTATGGAACATGAAGTAGAAACTGTCGTTCCAGGGTCAAATGGCTACACACTACTGTAGCGGGTAAATATGAAGACATATACAAAGAATAAATGTTGCTTCTTAGATTGTGAAATTAGGCTCCCATAAAGACTCAGTTCATTAGCCCGATTTTTCGACCGTTTTTATATAAGGCTGGTCTTCACCCGGGTACTGCGAGTACCGGGTGAATCCTTTATCTAGGGTGCCAATGGCATGATTTCTAAGTGGGACAGCACTATAAAGTCGCCATGAGTGCGCACTGTCACAAGTCGGTTATCTCAGAAAATGACCAAATACTCAAAACCATCGGACTATGCAACTTTTAATGTCATTGCAGTCCCCTTCACTTGGGGGTGAGGGGAGGGGGGGGGGGGAATAGGTTCACTTAATTAGAATAAACATGTCAAATTATACAATATTTCCATAGTTATGCTCGGCTATGACATTGGAATGTAAATAAATATGTTAATTTTTCTTAAAGCAACAACAAAAATTTAAGCCATAAATGTTGTTTCCCCCCCCCCCCAAGGACAGTTAGAATAACATCAGCCATAATGAGGAGCTTAATGTATGTTAAATAGTCAACGGGTGCAGCTTGTCTCGACCATATTTTATGTACCAGGCTTTCAATATATATGTGGTTGGTTGGTTGTTAGATTTTTACGTCCTGGCAACATCTAAGGTCATATCAGGACGGGTACTGACTTGTGACAGTGTGCACTCATGATGACTTTATAGTGCTGCCCCACTGGGAAATCAGGCCACCAGCATCATGACCCAATATCCCACGCAGTGACATTATCCTGACACTGAGCTAAATAACCAGTCATTGCCCTATCCTATTAATGCCGAGCGCCAGGCTAGGTAGCAACAAGTATCAAGCACTTAAAGTTGCACAGTCCGATAGTTTTGACTTTCTTTTTGAGATACATACATTAGGTTCATTGTTATAAACAACTTCACTTTACCTTGAAATGACTTTCATTTGATATGGCTAACTTTTGAGATATTTGAAATGCAAACACGAAAAATTAATTTCGGTAAACATGCCAAAACTTGGACACCATAGGCTTTTGCAGCAACAGGTTCTATTCAAATTGACTCAGTATTCTCTTCTATGCAGTAGCATATCCTTAATAAGTGCACCAGTATCTAAGTTAGATGTGTTTGTTTGTTTGTTTGTTTGTTGTTGTTTTACGTCCTAGCAACATCTTGGATATGTAGGAACTAATCTAGATACTTGCTTTGTTTTCGAAAATTTGATGCTTTCATTCGACTACACAATTTTAATCTTTAATGATAATAATGGTGATAATGGTGATGGTGATAAGTGATAATAGTGATACTGTTGATGATGATGATGATGATGATGATGATGACGACGACTATGATAATAATGATGATAATCAGTATCATGATGATGATTATTATGATGATAATGATAATAATACTGTAAATGATGATAATAAAGAACTACAAAGAACATATTGCAATTGAGTACATGTCGCACTGATCATAGCACTCCGATACTAATGCGGTAGCACGGTGGTGCCACCTCGTGTATAGATAAATGACTCACTAGATGGTCATGCACCAAGCCCCCTTAAAGCCCCAGTCACAATATGGCTTGCGACCACTTGCGACCACTTTGCACCAAAGAACCCACAGTCACTGGCAACCTCATTGCTAGGGGTGACCGACACCGGAATCACCGACGACGTTTCCCATCTCATGGAAAAGTGAGACGCAGCTGAGATGGCAGACGGGTTTGCACCATATTGGTCGCAAGGAGGTTTTAGTGGTCGCTGCAACCTCCTTGTGACCCAAATGGTTGCAAGGTCAGCGACCACTGACGACCATTTTGCCACCACTTTGTGAACACGTGTGACCACTTGCGACCATTTTGGCAACCATTTTGCAACCAACCGTTTTTTTGTGGTCACAAAGTGGTCGCAAGCAGTGATAAGCAGTTGCACCCAGCTCATATAACCTCCCCGCCCAGCACCGCCCAAAGCGTGCAAGCTTGGGGGTTGCGGGTTTGAATCCAATATGCAAACTATATAATAAAAGATTCCATAATAATAATATTTGCATAAATGCTTTATACATTAAAACCTCCCTAACCTCCCACCTCCACAGATCGACCACTCCCCTATATCAATCGCTTTATTTGGGTCCCAACAATACTGTAGTCGTCTGTACATGAGCTCCACTACCATACGGTGGCAGCGGGGACTGCTCCGTCACCGTCATAGTTTACTGCATTAGGTGGTGGTTATGGTAGCCGCAGGGCAGCACCGCAACGGGGCTGCCATCTACTACATGCGGGTAGCGTAACACCTCCAAGGAAGTTGACATGGGACCTAGCGGGTCAGAGGGCGGACACTTGATCATGGACGCCGCGGTGAGCGGAGAGAGAGTAACACAATAAATGTGTGGAAGCAAACTTGATTGTTCCTCCTCCTTCCCGGGGGGGGGGGGGGGGGGTCTCCTACGTGGGGATCAAGTTCCGGGCGGCCGACAAGCGCCAATCACAATATCATTGTAACTATATTCTAAACCCTAAACCAACCACCTCCCTAAATGGACCACTTAAAGTCGGTCCCAAGGGTGGTCGATTTAGAGAGGTTTCACTGTACTTCACATAATACACACACAAACACACACGCGCATGCGCGCGCACATACCTGATGCGCACCGTGCGCCTGTGGGGTCTCCCCGCCGTTCTCCATGGCGGGGCTGGGCGGGTGTCCGTTCTGCATGGGCTGGGTCAGGTCGGGGGAGCGGCAGGCCCCCGCCGACGGGTAGAGCTGAGGTTGTGGGTCCTTCGTGGAAGTCGACAGGTTGATGGCGCCTTCATTCTCCACCTCCACTCCATCCATCATGCCATTCTCCTGCAATCGACATGCAAATAAATGGAAGGCTTAGCAATAGCACACGTGAGAACAAATTGTGGTAGCTGTTAATTTTCCGTGGTAATAGACAATATCCATCATGTAGTATAAGATCTTGAAGACCGGCCTGACCTGATGTGACCTCAGATGTTGTTATGACGGAAAACAACAACAAACTACAAACGAAAACAATCTTCAAGGCCTAGACTTCAGGTCAGCAAACCCTCATTTTTCTGTCAAATGACAGATCCGTGGAATAGTCTTCCAGGCTAAGTGGTTGAAGTACCAATGGTAGAAGCATTTGAGAGACGTCTAGGTAGATATTGGGGAGGACATTCACAATTATATGACTTCAGGGTTCCATCCACTTCCATATGTGTGCACAGAAATAGTAATTGTTTTACCAAAACGAGATGGCATTAGAGGCCCAATAGAGCCTAGATAAGCTAGAAGAGGATCTGTAAGTTAATCTGTAAGTTAAACAATCAACCCACAGCTCTGACATCAGTCGTAAGATGCTGTGGATAGGATAGCACAGATGGTCAAAATGTTTGGACACTCGCGCCTCTGAATGGCAGCAATGTAGGTTCTAGGCCTGCATGGCTGCCTGTCTGCACTAGACATGGTGCGCCTGGGAAATATTGCGCCTGGGAATCGCACCCACAGCTCTTGCATTCCTGGCCAGTGTGCTAACCATTACACCTCCTAGGCTGCCTGATGTCACCACACTACCCAAGCCCACCTTTCTATGTGGCTCGTTGTCTGAGAGGTCAGTGCAGTCTACTGGAATTGTAAGTATTTTTATATCGTAATTTAATGCTTACGATTACATACATACACAGGCAATGCACTTACAATACATACACAGGATAGGTTACAACCATACAGTGCGTTGCTTGTACAGGATCCTCATCACAGCAACCAGTGTCATGGGGGTGATAACAATGGGAAATATTGCGCCTAGAGCAGGAATCTAACCCCACATCTCTTGCATTCCGAGGCAGTATGCTAACCATTACACCACCTGGGCTCCCTGATGTCACCACCCTACCCCCTCCCTACCTGTCTATGTGGCTCCTTGCCTGAGAGGTCAGTGCAGAACACTATTAGTACTACTAGTACTACAGCAGTAAGTAACTATTGTGCAAAGAGCCGAAACTAGGTCATCCAGAAAGTAAACCACAAACTGTGGCTATTTGCAAAGCTAAGAGACTACATGACACAAAAAATGTCAATAAGAATCTTCAAGGGCATGGTGCTCCCCTATTTTGACTATGGAGATGTAAACTACATGGGTGCGAGAAAAGAACTACTAAAAAAACTGCAAATACTGCAGAACAGAGCCCTAAAAATCTGTCTAAGATTAGACAAGCTGCACCCCACCTAATACATACACAAAAGAACCAAAGTCAAATTACTAGAAAATAGGAGAAAAATTCAATTGAAAACATTAGCATATAGCTATAGTCAAAACAATAAACTCCTAACAAAACCACAAAGGGCTACTAGAGTCAATAATGCGCCACTACTAAAGCAGACCAGAAGCCAAATAAAAGCTCATGAAAGAAGCATGCTGGAAATGGCTGCCAAGGTGTAGACTGCCCAAATGGTAAAGGAATGACAAATTCCTGACCTAAAATCTTACAAAAAATATCTGCGCAAAATAATGCTAGGAAACCCCCACTAAGCTGCACTAGCTGTGATAAGTCATGGCCCACCAGCGGGACACCCAATGGAAGGTAACCATGCCAAAAGTAGCCAGATAACACAGCACACAGCTACGTACAAGCCTATGATATGGAAATAGGAGTAGGCTAGTCTAGTAATAAGAGTAGAACAAAATAAAATACATATATGCCAAGAAAATATAAAAAAAACTAACATAGGCTACTAACCATACCAACCAATTAACTATCTGCTACTGAAATGCAGGCAATCAAATACCTTATCAGCAGCTATTGCATGGTAAGATAACACCAACACCATAGCTGGCCAGCATTGAAAACAAGCCTGGGTACCCGAGCTTATATGCTATGTACAGTATAAATACAGCCTCACAAAAAGGTTGCCAAGGTTACCCATGCATGACCCAGCTGGTGTGAGGCAATGCTTGTGGAGATACTAATAATAGCATGGCGCTGATGCTGGAACCAGCAAGCCGTCACGCCTGCACTAGTTACCGCTGGGAGTGAGTAACTAGCGCGTCGGACGCAGGAGGGTCTTGTTTATGGCGAAATTAGGCCTAAACAAAATTTGATGTTTCCAGTTGCCGACCGACCTTGTTAGAACGCCCCCCCCCCTCCAATGACTCAATTTTTGTTACCACTCTGAGAAAAAAAAAATCACTTTTACGTGGTCCCGTTAAACTCAGACAGGCACACCTAACTGCTCAGCCTGGAACACTGAACTAAATGGTTTCTCGCTTGCTTGGCCTAGTAATACTAATATAATAGTACTGAAATGATAATACTGACAATTAATATATATATATATAGCAAAAAAAATGTTCCCCATCAACCGGAAACATGAATATTTTTCTTTTTGCCTTATCACGTCATACAGTTGGCATTCTCTAAAGAAATTTGGGACCCGACGTGGTTTGTCTGCTTGTTTGTTGGTGTACTACGTCCTAGCAACATCTAGGGTCATATCAAGATGGCAGGGTCCATACACATGTGAAGATGTGGAATTCAAGGCTATTTCAAGGCTTTTCAAGGTTGTTTTTTTTATATAGGAATTCAATACTATTTTCATTTGGATTTCAGGGGGGAAAAAACAATGCCAAATGGCGAGTTCAGACTAATTTAGATCAGTGGGGACAATTCAATGGAATCCAAGGCTTTTCAAGATTAATTACTGAGATTAATTACCCAAAATAGGTTAAATTCAAGGCTTTTCAAGGCCTTGAAATGTGGCAAATGAAGTTTTAAAACTTTTCAAGACTTTTCAGGCCCCGTACAGACCCTGGGACGCATACCGACTTGTCACAGATCGTGAGCTATCATGACGATTTTATAGTGCTGTCCCACTGGAGACCAGGCCACCAGCACAATGACCCAATATCTCAAAATGTCACATTATCCTGATACTGTGCTAACCATTCCTTGCCATATCCTAGTAATGCAGAGCATTAGTCTAGGAAGCGACAAGTATCAATGTTATAAGTCATTGGTTTGACTCGACCGGGAACCGAACTCCCAACCTTCCGCGCACGAGGCCCATGCTCTACCAATTCGGCCATCGCACCCGGTTTATTTTAGTTTGAATAGGGTAGAAAATGCAGGTCCACACTCCCTCAACCGAAGTTCTTAAATCTGAAAAGCTCTGAAAAAGATGTTAGTTTTTCATACAGTATATAAATAAACTAATACTATTTATAGTCCTTATTTGTCCCTTTTAGAGCTCTGGAGAACTATTTATGTGATTGATTGTTCTTGGTTTGAAACTGTGTATGATTTAAGCTGTGTAATCCTATCAAAGCATCACACTTTCTACGTCAAAACACTTAGTCTAGATTTTATACCACATATCCAATTTATACAATGGTGCATTTATTAAGCATTTGTTGCTGCATAGAAGGCACATTTGATAGATTTTTTCTTTGTTTGTTATTGTTTTACATCCTAGCAACATCTAAGGTCATATCAGGACGGGTACCGACTTGTGACAGTCCGCACTCATGGCGACTTTATAGTGCTGTCCCACTGGGAAACCAGGCCGCCGGCACCATGACCTGGTACCCCACTCAGTCACATTATCCTAGATTTTAAGGTTAATATACCCCTAATTAGAGAGAAAATGAAGAAGCCTCTACCACCACTTCTTGGATTTTTCACCTCCTTTCAAGTGTTCCTAATAATTTTATTCGCCTCCTCTTTCTCCTCCTCTTCCTTCTCCTCTTCCCCCTCCTCCTCTTCCCCCCCCCCCCCCCCCCCCCCCCCCCCCCCCCCCCCCCCCCCCCCCATCTCCTCTACCTCACTAGGATAGAGCACAGTAAGTCGGTACCCAAATGATACCGAAATATATATTACTATATTCAGGGATGAAAGTGGTCTCCAACAAAAAACACAGAAAACAAGTCAAAATTATTACACCGATGGCAAATTTCCACGATAACGCAGATTTTCTCCCATAGGCTTAGCATTGTCAGGGAATCGGGGAAAATACCGGAAGTCAGGTTTCAACTAGTCTTGTTGTGATTGTATTATCGCCCATAGCTAACACTTTCTTGCTGAGGTTTTATGTTCTAGCTACATCTAAGGTCATATAAGAACGGGATTCAAACCACCCAACTGTTGTCATATATAAATCCCATTTTTTGGAATTGTGTTTAACGTTAATCAGTGAAAATAAGAAATCCTGGAAATCCGGAACCCGCGGAGATCTTTCATCCCTGTATATTAGACGTCATAATAATTATCATAATAATTATCATAATTATATTGAGATACTGTAGCAGTCTGCACACACCTCTCAGGCAAGAAGCCACACAGACACATGGATAGGGTGATCGCATCAGGGACCCTCGGGAGTGTAAGTGTTAGCATGCTAGCCCCGGAATGGCAAGAAGTATGGGTTCGAATCCGGCTTTAGGCGCAATATTTCCCTTTTCATCACCTCCACGATAATACTTATTACACTAGCCATAATTATTATAATAATCATAATTATCACAATTCTTAGTTATAATTATTATACCTATGGTAATTAGTCATTCATAGATTTTATTATCTGAACATTTCTGTAGAGAGTACAAGACAGCATAGAAACAAACAGGACACAGAAACAGGACACAAAAACAGGACACAGAAACAGGACACAGAAACAGGACACAGAAACAGGACACAGAACCAGGGCACAGAAACAGAACACAGAAACAGGACACAGAAACAGGACACAGAACCAGGACACAGAAACAGAACACAGAAACAGGACCCAGAAACAGGACACAGAAACAGGACACAGAAACAGGACACAGAAACAGGACACAGAAACAGGACACAGAAACAGGGCACAGAAACAGAACACAGAAACAGGATACAGAAACAGGACACAGAAACAGGACACAGAACCAGGGCACAGAAACAGAACACAGCAACAGGATACAGAAACAGGACACAGAAACAGGACACAGAAACAGAACACAGAAACAGGACACAGAACCAGGACACAGAAAGAGGACACAGAACCAGGGCACAGAAACAGGACACAGAACCAGGACACAGAAACAGGACACAGAACCAGGGCACAGAAACAGAACACAGCAACAGGATACAGAAACAGGACACAGAAACAGGACACAGAAACAGGACACAGAAACAGGACACAGAACCAGGACACAGAAACAGGACACAGAACCAGGGCACAGAAACAGGACACAGAAACAGGGCACAGACACAGGACACAGAAACAGGACACAGAAACAGGGCACAGACACAGGGCACAGACACAGAAACAGGACACAAAAACAGGACACAGAAATAGGACACAGAAACAGGACATAGAAATAGGACACAGAAACAGGACACAGAAACACAAAATCAAACCAAAAAGAAACACTGTTACGCAATTAAGAATGAAATGATGTTGAAACTAGAAAGTTCAAAGTTGACAGTACCTTAATCCATTACACAAACACCATCTCCTCTCTGGCTGCACCTGTCATGGCGCGTGTTAAGTTTTATAATCCTCTCCTGCCTAACTTGACCTGTCTTGGCATCCAGTAAGACGGACCGCCTCCCCCACCACCATCACCCCACCACCACCACCATCCCCATCACCACCATCACCCCACCATCAGTCCACCACCACCATCACACCACCCCCACCCCCAACACCATCACCCCACCACCACCACCACTACCACCCCCACCATTACCCACCACCACCATCACACCACACCCACCCGCATCACCATCACCCCATACCCCACCACTACCACCACCACCATCACCCAACCACCACCACCACCACCACACGACACACGTAGGGTCAGTCAATCTATTCGCCACAGATTGCTTGTTGGGAGTTTTGCCCTATCCTAATAATGCCGAGCACCTGGCTAGGAAGCAACAAGTATCAATTTTGAAGTCATTGGTTTGACTCGACCAGGGTTCGAATTCCACAATCTACCAAAATGGGAGACGGACGCTCAACTCATTCGGCCATCCCGTCTGGTCATTCGCCACAGACAGCCGGCTAATCCCGACTGCCTCCCGCCCGCCCGACCAGTGCTTACTTCCGGCTGCTGCGTCGCATCGTGCCTAGACCGGAAGTGGCCGTGTCAATCAGCGACACCAACAAGCGTGACACCCACTTGCCTCCGGGGAGAGGCACATAGTTACTCCCCGCAGCGCTGTCTCAGGTCAGGGCTGCTGAACAACCCATTAGAAAGAAAAAAATGTGTCGGAAGGCTGGGTAAATTAAATGATTACATACATTCTTGAAGCTGCATAGTCTGATGGTTTTGAGTTGCTGTCATTTTCTGAGATAAATATATCAGGGTGATCATTTTAATGTATCTTACTTTAGATTGAAGTAACTTATTTTAAATGGCTAACTTTTGAGATATTTGAAGTGCAACCGTGCAAAATTAATTTTAGCAATCATGCCCAAATTAATTTGGGCAAGCACGCCAAAACTCACAGTCTGATGGTTTTGAGTTTCTTTCATTTTCTGATAAATATATTTAATTGGTTGTTATAACCTACCTTACTTTAGTTTGAAGTAACTTTCATTTTAAATGGCTAACTTTTGAGACACTTGAATTGCAACCGTGCAAAATTAATTGTAGCATGCTTCTGACACCATAGACTTCTGTAGTAAGAGGTTAGATTAAATTGCCTTAATATTCCCCTTCTATATGGTGACAAATGTTTGATAAGTGCACCAGTATCTAAGTTAAATATGTAGAATCAAATCTAGATAATTGTTTAGGTTTTGGAAATTTGATGTTTTCATCTAACTCTGTCAGTTTAATTTGAGAAGCAAAATATATTCTTCACTCTTTATATTTACCGCCACTTTTGAAGAGCGAACGTATTAACTAATATACATTAATAAGAATTTAAAACTCGAATTGAGAGCATTCTGGCATCGCCATCTTATCTTATTTGTTTGCATTCTCTCCCATTTCACCAACTCTGTGCCAATATAGGTCAACACTGCGCACTGGAACCACCCTCTCCACAGTTAATTCCTACTTGAAGCAGTTTTTTGCTTATACCCCTGTCACACTACGACGTAACGAGCCAACGTGAGCCTAACGTGGTCATTTTTCGTCATTACGTTGACGTACGTTGGGTTACGTTATGATGATGTCAGAATGACGTTAGAATGATGTCGAGCTACGTCACATTACGTCGTGTTACGTTGAGTTATGTCGAGGTTTTGGACATGTTCAAATCTTTCGACGTAGCTCGAACGTAAGGGTTTACGTTCGCCGTACGTTCTGTTCACGTTCAGTGAACGTCAATGACGTTAAACGGACGTTATTCCAACGCTGCTCACTACGTTCAACTACGCTCCACTACGTTTGACCCACATTAAACCGGGTGGAAATGCCCACGTGGCGTAATGGGAATGTCAGGAGAACGTCAGGAGAATGTCAGGAGAACGTACATTCAACATATGTTCAACGTTTCGCCACCGTCTCATGACGTATGTAACGTAAAGCAATGTAGTTCTGGCGATGGAATAACGTACATAACGTTCCCTGAGCGTAATTACGTTGTCCTCTCTCGTTGAATTACGGTATCACTATGCTTTACCGACGTTACGCTCTCGTCCACTACGCTGCATCCACGTTCAACTTGTGCCCAAATTTGCATACGACGCCGAGAAGTTCAACGTTTTTCACGTTCTCCCTACGTTCACGTCGGTACGTCGTAGTGTGACAGACTTAGTTAGCCATAGTTGTCATTCACGCCTATGGTGGGTAGGGGTGAATCTTTTCTCTAGGAAAGGCAGACAGGGAGACAGAAAGAGAGACAGCTAGAGACAGGAAGGAGCCCCTGCCTGCAGTGTGTGTGTGTGTGTGTGTGTGTGTGTGTGTGTGTGTGTGGAGGGGAGGGTGGCTGACTCACACTCCCCCCCAGGATACATACGGCTCTACTGACAAAACCTAATCAGGAAACACCGAACCCAATCAGGGACAATTATGGAATCTATGAGGCGTGACTTGGATATTAAAGCGAGGCTGACCCTCAGGTATCAACGGAGGAACCAGCGGACTGACAGCTGTCAACTAGGACACTTAGTGCCGGGTGGGACGAGGGTGTGTGTATGTATGTGTATGTGTATGCGTGTGTGTGTGTGTGTGTTTGTGTGTGTGTGTGTCTGTGTGTGTGGAGGACAGTATTTTCAAAGCATTTATTGTGGGATCGATGCTGTCTGACCCTAGGGGAATTGAACGCTGAAAGAACATTGGTTGGTTGTTGGAGTATTACGTCCTTGCAACATCAAAGGTCATATCAGAACACGTACAGACTTGTGACAGTGCACACTCATGGCGACTTTATTGTTCTGCACCACTTGGAAATCAGGCAACCTGCAGCATGCCCTGAGATCCCACTCAGTCACATTATCCTGACCCTGAACCAACCAGTCATTGCCTTATTCTCGTAATGCCGAGTACCAGGCTAGGAAGTAACAAGTATCAATTTTGTAAGTCATTGGTTTGACTCGACCAGGGTTCGAACCTATGGGTTCGAATCCCATGATCTCTCAAAACGCTCAACTCATTCGGCCATCCCGTTAGAGGGAGAGAGAGGGTGTGCATATGTATGTCTGCCTGATCCTAGGGGCATTGAGCCCTAAAAGAATATGCAACGATTGAGAAAGATAACATGTTCTTAGGAATAGGAGATACCAACGGCAAGGAAAAACATTTACGTTGCAAAAGGCATTATTTACATTTGCAGAAGGAATTATTTATATTTACAGAAGGCATTATTTATATTATAAAAAGCCTTCTTTATATTAACAAAAGTCATCAATAACAGTTGCTGCTGGTTTGTTTTTACATTATCTAAAGATATTACTTACATTACCAGAAGGCATAATTCACAACAGCAGAAGGCATTATTTACAATAGCAGAATGCATTATTTACAATAGCAGAAGGAATGATTTACAATAGCAGAAGGCATCATTTACAACAGCAGAAGGCATTATTTACAATAGCAGAAGGCATTATTTACAATAGCAGAAGGCATTATTTACAATAGCAGAATGCATCATTTACAACAGCAGAAGGCATTATTTACAATAGCAGAAGGCAGTATTTACAATAGCAGAAAGCATTATTAACAATAGCAGAAGGCATTAGTTTTGTTTAGCTCCGCTATAGAAGACATTAACATGACCTAGCAATAACAACAACAAAGACCAAAACGGACTTAGTTTATTTACACGAGATTAACCAAATAATAAACACATTTACCCCCCCCCCCCTCCCACCTCCAGAATAAATAATATCCAGTTCCGTGTTTACACAAATACGGGTAAATAGTTGGCGCCTAGCACGAGCCTTCATCGGGGAATGCCTTATTTACACGAGCTGATCGTGTAAATAAGGCATTATACACACAGTTCTCCAGACAGTCTTTGATGACGGGCCTCACATTATCACTGTTGAGCCGCTGTGTGGACAAACCCGTTACAACGCTAGAACTTTGTAGAAGGCCTTCCTGGCTGCTGACAAGACGGGATGGCCGAATGAGTTGAGCGTCCGTCTCCTGTTTTGAGAGATCGGGGATCCGAACCCATGGGTTCAAACCCTGGTCGAGTCAAACCAAACACTTAATAATTGATACTTATCGCTTCATAGCCAGGTGCTCGCCATTATTAGGACAGGGCAAGGATTGGTTGGCTCAGTGTCAGGATAATGCGAATGAGTAGGTAATGGTGCTGGTGGGCTGGTCTCCTAGTGGCACTATAAAGTTGCCATGAGTGTTCACTGTCACAAGTCGGTACCCATCCTAATATGACCTTGGATGTTGCCAGGATATAAAACTCCGACACCACTCTACCACCACCACAACACCATCTACCACCACTACAACACCATCACCACCACCACCACCAGGATGGGAAGGGGCGGTTAGGATGTTGAGAAGAGAATGAGGGAGGACTGGTGGAGGAGGGATGAAGAGGAGGAGGGAGGAAGAGGAGGAGGGTGGAAGAAAAGGAGGAGTGTGGAAGAGGAGGGTGGAAGAGGAAGGTGGAAGAGGAGGAGGGTGGAGGAGGGTGGGTGAGGAGGATGGGTGAGGAGGAGGGTGGAAGAGGAGGAGGAGGGTGGAAGAGAAGTAGGAGGGTGGAAGAGAAGTAGGGTGGAAGAGGAGGGGGTGGAAGAGAAGGAGAAGGGTGGAAGAGGAGGAAGATGGAAGAGGAGGAGGGTGGAAGGAGAGGAGGAGAAGGGTGGAAGAAAAGGAGGAGTGTAGAGGAGGAGGGTGGAATGGAAGAGGAGGAGGGAGGAAGAGAAGGGTGGAAGAGGAGGAGGGCGAAGAGGAGGAGGGTGGAAGAGGATGTGGATGGAAGAAGAGGAGGAGGTGGAAGAGAAGGAGGAGGGTGGAAGGAGAGGAGAAGAGGAGGGTGGAAGAGGATGTGGGTGGAAGAAGAGGAGGAGGAGGGGGAGAGAAGGAGGACGTGGAGGGTGGAAGAGGAGGAGGAAGAGTGCTGAGGAGGAGGAAGGGGAGGACGGTGGAGGTGAGTGCAGGAAGAGGTGTGTGTGTGAAGGGGGGGGGGGGGGGTGCACTGAACAACAATACCGGCCAAATCCCGTCTGGGTATAAAATGTGAAGGTATAGAGGACGTGAGCTCGTGGCTAAAATGACATTATTTAGGTTTAGTAGGAATCATGTGCGGTGTACGCGGGTTGAACGCTAAATGATATGATCAGATTAGAGGGACGCGCAATAAGTAGGTCATGTCAAGACTAGTGGAGGGTGGGTTAGTAGGTGAGGGCGGAGATTACTGTGTAGACCTTTTCCCCCCTGTTGATCTAACAGGTTTTTTTAACACCATGATAACCACCATATATGTTCATTGTGTATCAGCGTATTTTAAGCTTAGCCATATCAAATAAAAGTTACCTCAAACCAAAGTAGGGTAGATGTTTTTGTTTGTTTCTTATTGTTTTACGTCCTAGCAACATCTAAGGTCATATCAGGACGGAAGTAGGGTAGATGATAACGATCAACCTAACAATATACTGATTTATTTTCTCAAAAGAGAGACACTCAAACACTATCAGACTATGCAACTTAAAGTTCTCGCCTGGTAATGCTTGGCCCTCAAAAAAATGTAGTCACAAGTGAATTATGTATTGCTTTCTTCCTCGATAAACATCGCTGTGTCAGCGACTGCCTCACAATTTGCAACAATGCACTCACAAACACCCAGCAGAGGGCGCTGAGTAAGGCCCCAGTTACACTATAGCTTGCGACCACTTTCCAGCCACTTTGCGACCACTTTTGGTCGCAAGGAGGTTTTTAGGGCAGTAGCTGCAACCTCCATGTGACCACTATGGTTGCAAGCAGGGCAGCGTCCACTGAGGATCACTTTTGGACCATTTTGCAACCATTTTGCGACCTCTTTACAACCGACCTCTTTTTTTGTGGTCGCAAAGTGGTCAGAAGCAGTAGTGTGACTTGGGTATAAGATGAGCTGTCCAGAAATTGGCACTGCTTCTATTATATTCACGTTACACACAAACTTCCCGGCATGCCTCGAGCCACACCATCCCATGCCAAGTACAGCAACTTGTCATTGTCAAGACTTTACTGCTTAATAAAGGGAACACCTGCATTAATTAATAAGGCAGACGCGACCAAGTCAAGTCCGCTGCCCATCTGTGTGTATCCACATCAAACCACTAACAGGCGGCAGACCAGACCCGATGGCCAAATCAGATGAGCTTTTTTTTTTTTTAATTGTTGATGATGTGTTTATACTGTCCATAGCATGTAAGCTCGAGTGCTCGGGCTTGTTTTCAATGCTGGCCAGTTGTAGTAGTGGTTTAATCTTATCACACAGTAGGAGGTGATAAGATGTTTTTGTTTCTCACACAGTAGCAGGTACATGGTGATTATTTAGTATCTGTAGATGTTTGAGCTTGTTTTGTGTTGGGGTTGGCTATCCAAGGTCGATTCGAAATATGGAAGGACTGCTAGGTAGCTGTTAGGCGTGGCAGTTAAGTGTGTTCTTGGCTCGTAAATGTTTGAGTTTGTTTTATGTTGGGTTTGGCTATCCAAGGTCGATCTGAAATAGGGAAGGATGGTTAGATAGCTAATGGTTTTAATTCTAAGTGTAGGTGTTATTGGTTTTATTTTCCGATCACTCTTGTAGTGGGTGTGAATAGTATATTAGTTTTTTTGTTTTTGTTTTACTACTACTTATGAAATAGCCTACTCTAAATGTATAGGCTTGTACATAGTTTGTAGCTGTTTGTTATCTACTGAGGGTGGTCCAGATTACCCCCTTCGGGCAGCCCAGTTTGTGGGCCGTGACCTATCACATGCCCTTCTGGGGTTTTGACCCAGGGTGTTTTCAGGGTCTCCCTTTTTTTACATATATATTGTTGTATGTTTTCAGATCGGGAGTCTCTGTTTTTGATGGTTTGTGGTTGTTTGTTATATACTGAGGGTGGTCCAGGTTTCTCCCTTGGGGCAGCCCCGTTTGTAGGCCGTGACCTATCACATGCCCATCTGGTGTTCTGGCCCTAGGGTGTCATCAGTGTCCTCCCTTTTTTACATAGATATTTTTTGTATGTCTTCAGATCAGGGATCTGCCTTTCTTTTACTGATTGGGCGTTCCAAGCCTTAGCAGCCATTTCTAATGTGCTTCTTTCATGCACCTTTATGTGGCTCCTTGTTTGTTTTATTAGTGGTGCATTGTTTATTTGTGTATCTCTGGTTGGTTGCTTTTGGTATTTCCTATCACGACTGTACCCAAATGCGAGTGTTTTGAGATGTACTAGTCTTCTACTTTTTTTTAATAGTAATTTTGCTTTGGTTTGCATGAGCAGGTCATAGGTGGGGTGAATTCTGTCCACCATGAGACATATTTTTAATGCTTTATTTTGTAGGATTTGCAGCTTGTTGAGCAGTTCTTGCTTTGTTCCAATGTATATTGTGTCTCCATAATCAAAGTATGGGAGTACCATTCCTTTGAAGACCTTTATTGACATTTCTTGATCCATGAATTTTCTTAATTTGCAAATAACCAGAGTTTGTGATTTATTTTTTGTATGATTTTTGTCACGCATAGGTTGTAGTTTAGTTGGCTGTCCAGCTCTAGCCCTAAGTATCTGTAGTGCTTCACTTTGTCCAGCACCTGGTTTCCGAGTTTGCACTGGGCGTTACTTTCCGGTAGTGGTCTATGTGAGAAGAGAACTGTTTTGGATTTGCTGGAATTTATGGTTATTTTATTAGATTCGCACCAGTCATCCAGTTTCTGTAGTAGTTTGTTTAGTTTATTTCTTACCTCTTCCTCAGTGTTACCCTCAGTATATATGACAGTATCATCTGCGTATAGCTGGAGGCATTCAGTGTAGCATTTTGGTAGATCGTGGGATTAGAAACCTGGTCGAGTCAAACCAATAACTTAAAAATGTATACTTGTCACTTCCTAGCCGGGTGCTCGGCATAAATAGTATAGGGCAAGGACTGGTTGGCTCAGTGTCAGAATAATGTGACTATTTTTTTTTTTTTTTTTTTTTTTGTAAATATAGTTTATTCATTGAATAAAGTCTTTTGTCAGCGCCGTGGCACTGGTCTTCCAGCCATGTGACAATACAGTTATTTACAATATATGCAGCTAGCCCAAATCAGCTGAACTAACAATATCAAACATTCAAAGACTTACATATGGTATAGTTTGACAATTCACATACAAAAATAGCAGTTATATGTTGTATTCCTACACACTTGATACATACATGTGTATTGATTAGACCTTTACATTACGGAGTGGTTAGGTACATAGTTTTCCTTCATAGGTTTGTATGCCTACTATGTTGTGAATTGCAAAACTATCATGTTGTTGGAGTTAACATTTTGAGATGGAGTGAGTGTTAGTAGAATAGTTTGTTTATTCTGTTAGATAGAGTGTGGTTAGCTTATAGGGTTATGCTTAAAAGGTTAATACCTCAGGTGTGTTTTTTGACTACATGAAGTAGTTTGAGTAAGTAGGTTGTTAGTAATGATGGGATAAACAATGCTTGGAGGATTGTATGTTTCAGTCATTTAGTAGTCTAGTACAGACTTTATTAGTGTCTATGTTTGTACAAAGACCCCATAATACCAAGACAGCTCACTCAGCCTGTACTGTGTAATCAAAATGATCAAACCCACCACGTGGTGCGCTGGCCGTTCCCCCGGCTAAACAGATGCCACAATATATGCACAAATGAATATATGAATGTGAAAGCTGTGTGACGATGGCGACGATGATGTGTGCCTGTTCATAGCAATCCGATATTGATGTGTATTCACGCTTACCCGCCTCATGCATGATATAACCGTATGTGTTTACATGTGAAACACCAACCAGCAGCTGGGTCAATCAAACCCACCACAAGGTGGCACCGCAAAATTTACATCACATGGGAGAGATAGGGAGTGAGCCGTCCCAGTACCATAGGGCCCCCGGTCTATAGCAATACTACCAGACTGATACACCTTTCCGAATTTGCTGGGCAAATAATTTGTACGGTGGATAACTTGGTTTGTTGGCAGCAGGCAAAGGAGCGCGTGGGGTGGTGGGAGGGGGCAGGGTGGCCATAGGTGCTTATAATAGATAGCTAATTAAATATGGCGACCTCATCACTAGGCCTGTAGAAGGGCCTGATTGGCTTGGTGAAATCTTACCAGGTTCTTGAATTCTAGTTGTGTTTGTGCATGTCTAATTCTGACTGGGAGTTCATTCCATAATTTGCTGCCTTTGTAGATAGGGGCTCTTGTCAGTCTATTTGTGAGTGGTTTAGGAACTTTGAGGAGTGTAGCATCCCCCTGCCTGGTAACTCTGGTAGTATGGTCTATGTAGTTTTCATCCTTGGCTGAGTGGGATATCAGGTCATGGTGATGGCGACCTGGTCTCCCAGTTGGGCAGCACCATGAAGTCACCCTGAGAGTGCATTGTCACAAGTTAGAACCCATCCTGATATGACCACAGATGTTGGCAGGATGTAAAACTCTAACAGCCACTAACCGGCCACCACTGGAGACAGACATACGAATCCATTAACCTGTTTCCCCGACTTTTTGTTGTTTTGTCCTCTAAATCTATATCCATATGGATTAGTTTGTCTGCATAGTCTGATGAAAGCGCGCCTACATTAATGTGGCATCGTGTTTTCACTTCAAATATCTCCAAATGTAACAATATTAAAATAAGAGTTACTGCAAAGTATAGTAGAGGAAATTAAAAGTATATACCAATAATAACGTGGAATTATGTTTTCACTTCAAATATCTCCAAACGTGACCCAATAAAATAAAGAGTCACTGCAAACTAAAGTAGAGGAAATTAACATTAAGCCCAGTCACACTATGGCTTGAGACTACTTGCGACCACTTTGTGACCACTTTGAATTAAAGTATCCAGTCACTGGTGACCTTATTGCGACCAAAGCAATGGTTGCTGACCTCTGGGCGACCATTTGGGCTGTAAGAAGGTTTTTAGCAGAGTAGCTGCAACCCCTTTTGCGACCATTCTGGTCACAAGGATGACCGCGACCACTGAGGACCATCTCATGACGACTTTGCGACCACTTGCGATCATTTCGTGACATCTTTGCGACCAACCCTTTTATGTGGTTGCAAAGTGGTCGCAAGCAGTCACAAGCAGTAGTGTTACTGGGGTATTATCAACCTGCTAGTGATAGGTTCATCAAGAAAATTTAGCAATGTTTTCAGTATAGGTAACAACGTGTTCACAAACCATGTAGCAAGGTGCTTAGTACAGGTGGCACCATGTTTGTAGAACAGGAAACGATGGGTTTAAATAAGTATGGACATGTTCCTAGTACAGGTAGGAACGTGTTCAGAAGAAGTAGCAACGTGTTCAGAATAGGTATCAACATGATTGCAGAACATGTATTAATGTGTTTAGTATAGGCGGCACCGTGTTTGTAGAACAGGTAACGATGGGTTTAAATAAGTATGAACATGTTCCTAGTACAGGTAGGAACGTGTTCAGAAGAGGTAGCAATGTGTGCAGAATAGGTATCAACGTGATTGCAGAACATGTATTAATGTGTTTAGTACAGGTGGCACTGTGTTTGTAGAACAGGTAACGATGGGTTTAAATAAGTATGAACATGTTCCTAGTACAGGTAGGAACGTGTTCAGAAGAGGTAGCAATGTGTGCAGAATAGGTATCAACATGATTGCAGAACATGTATTAACGTGTTTAGTACAGGCGGCACCGTGTTTGTAGAACAGGTAACGATGGGTTTAAATAAGTATGAACATGTTCCTAGTACAGGTAGGAACGTGTTCAGAAGAGGTAGCAATGTGTTCAGAATAGGTATCAACGTGATTGCAGAACATGTATTAATGTGTTTAGTACAGGCGGCACGTGTTTGTAGAACAGGTAACGATGGGTTTAAATAAGTATGAAAACGTTCCTAGTACAGGTGGCAACGTGTTCAGAAGAGGTAGCAATGTGTTCAGAATAGGTAACAACGTGATTGCAGAACATGTAGCAATGTGTCTGAGGAAACAGGTAGGAACGTGTTTACAGAACGCTTATCAATGTGTTCACCAATAACGTGCTTACAGAGTATGTTTGTTGTTGTTTTACATCCTAGCAACATCTCAGGTCATATCAGGACAGGTACTGACTTGTGACAGTGCACACTCATGGTGACTTTATAGTGCTGTCCCACTGGGAAACCAGGCCGCCGGCACCATGACCTAGTATCCCACTCAGTCACATTATCCTGAGACTGAGCACACCAGACCTTGCCCTGTCCTAATAATGCCGAGCGCCTGGCTAGGAAGTGACAAGTATCAATTTTTAAATCATTGGTTTGACTCGACCAGGGTTTGAACCCACGATCTACCAGCACGGGAGATGGACGCTCTAAATGGCGATTTCAGACTAATTTAGATCAGTGTGGACAGTTTAACGGAATTTAAGGCTTTTCAAGAATAATTACCCAAAATAGGTTAAATTCAAGGCTTTCTAAGCGAATAAAGTGCAAGACTTTTCAAGTCTTTCCAGGCCCTGTACGGACCCTGAGAATATGCAGCAACAGGTTTACAGAACAGGTAGCAACGGGGTCATAGAATAGGTGGCAACGTCTTCACAGAACACGCAGCAGGGTGTTTGACGAACAGGTCACAATATGTTCGCTAGGACCGCGTTAACAGGTGGGCCAGGTCGCAATGGCTTTTCGGACCAAGTACCAACATTTTCACAGAACAGGCAGCAATGTGCTCATAGAACAGGCAGCACTGTCCTCACAGAACAGAACATATAGCAATGTAGCATTGTGCTCACAGAACAGTAGCAAGCAGTTCAGCTAACAATGTGTTCGCAGATTTTGCAACTTGCTCACGGAAGGGGGAGCAACAGGTTCGCCAAATATGGTGTGAGGGGCGACAGGAGAGTGGGAGGAGGGAGGAGGAAGGAGAGGAGGAAGGGGAGAGGGGATGGGGGAGTAGGGAAGGGGGAGGGGAGGAGGAGCAGGAAAGGGGAGGAGGAGGGGAGGAGGGGAAACAGGGGGTGGGGCCAGGGTGAGTAGGGGAAGTAGGGAAGGGGAGTAAGAGCGGGAGGGAGGGCGGAGAAAGGAAGGAAGGAAGAGTGGAAGGGGGAGGAGCGGGAGGAGGCGGGGAGGAGGAGAAGGGGAGGAGGAGGGGGAGGAGGGGAGGAGGGAGGAGGGAGGAGGGGAGGAGGGAGGGGGAGAAGGGAAGTAGAGTAAAAGTTTGAGGGGGAGGAAGAGGAGAGGAGAGGAACGAGTGCTGGGAAGAGGGAGGGGGGAGGAGAGAAGGGGAGGAGGGGGAGGAGGGGAAGGGGGAGGACGGGGAGGAGGGGGGAGGCGGGAGGAGGAGGAGTAAGAGTAGGAATAGGAGTAGAAAGAGGAGGAGGGGGGAAAGGGGGAGGGGTGTAGGAGGAGGAGGAAGTGGTGGAGGAGGAGGTGGAGGAGCGGGGAGAGAAACCGGGGATGGAGAGGGAAGAGATGTAGAGGTAGGGGATATCAGAGGACGAAGGTGCGGGGGGGGGGGGGAGCACACCACGATTTGACACAATCTATCAATAGTGCCGCATACTTCTGAAATGAATGAAGATCTTTTCCAACTCTGCTCTGGACATAATCTGGCGGGTGGAGTGGTGGGGTGGTGGCGTGGTAGAGTGGGTTGTGTGGTAGGTGTGTGGGTGGCATTATTGCCCAATTGCTCTGACGCCGACGTTTGGTGAACCGCTCACTGGACAGCTCGGCACCCACCCACACCCACACACACATCCCACTACCCCCACCACCACACCCGCACTCCTCTCGGGGCAGGGGTCAATTCCGGGCCTAAATTGACTATTGGCATGTTGTAATCTACACGCGCGCCCTCTGACGTAGCGCAATGGAGTCCGTGTCCAGTCATTGACAAAACAAGGTGATGAAATATTGATCCCTGCCAATAGGCCCCTTAGTTCGCGCCGCCGCCGCCAGGGTCCGCCCAGTTGAGGGAGTAAACCGCAGCGGCCGCTTGTGGCGCCACTATCGCCTCACTGCTCCCGAGCCTAAAGCTAAGATTCCATTATACATATGGTATGCGAATGCGAATGCGACAAAAAATGGAAAAGCATGTAAACACATGCTGGTGCCTCCATGTCTGGATGCGAGAGCGAATGCGGCAAAGTGGATGTTATGGTGGTGTTGTTGTTGTTGGTGGTGGTGTTGGTATTGTTATAGTGGTGTTGTTGGTGGTGTGGTATTGTCATGATAGTGGTGTTGTTGGTGGTGGTAATGTTATGGTGTTTTTGTTGGTGTTGGTATTGTTATGGTGGTGTTATTATTGTTGGCGATGGTATTGTTATGGTGGTGTTATTGTTGTTGGTGGTGGTGGTGGTATTGTTACGGTGTTGTTGTTGGTGGTTGTATTGTTATGGTGTTGTTGTTGATGTTGGTATTATGGTGTTGTTGTTGGTGGTAGTGGTATTGTTATGGTGTTGTTGGTGGTGATGGTGGTATTGTTATGGTGTTGTTGTTGTTGGTGGTGGTGGTTGTATTGTTATGGTGTTGTTGTTTTGTTGTTGTTGGTGTTGGTGGTGGTGGTGACGGTGACGACGGTGGGGAGTCTAAGTCCAAGGTATACACCATCAGTATACAACATCAATAACCCGGCTTTTTGCCTTCGTCACGTGACTTCACGTAACGTCACGTGACATCACCATGGCGATGTTCCAGACTACGACGCCGCTTTAAATGTCACGTGGCCACCTCGTTATGATTTATACCAATGCCCGACCAAATGTATAAATACCTCTAAGGGCAGGTGGCATGTTGACACGGGAACCAGACGCAGCTTATTAGCAAAGAATCACATATGTATTAAAGTTGTATAGTCCGATGAAAACATCAAATTTTCAAAACCAAAACACTTATCTAGACTTAATTTGATATATTCAACTTCGATACTGGTGCACTTATTAAGCATGTTGTGCTGCATAGCAGGTCATAATAAGTCAATTTAATAGAACCTGTTACTACTAAATCTATGGTGCCAGAGTTTTGGCGTCCTTGCCAAAATTAATTTGACATGTTTTGATGTCAAATATCTCCAAAGTGAGCCATTTAAAATATAAGTTACTTCAAGCTAAACTAAAGTAGACTATAATGATTAGCATAATGTATTCATCGGGAAAAAATGTCAGGAATTCAAAAGCATCGGACTATGCAACTTTAAAGGAGAAAAGAGACACACAAATCTAAAGGCTAAGACGATATATAGTTTACTCATAGTTGTTAGTGCTAGCTTAATTATCAAAAATCATATAATGCTAGGTACACACCTACCGTTTTTCCGCACCCACCTACCGTATTCGATCTAAAATTGCCCAAAAGTCTTGAGGCGTGCACTCCCCTAGCACATCTACCGATTGCGATTCGCGACTTAAAACTCAATTCTAGGGCTAAAAGTGCTTCCTTATGATTGCGATTCGCGATTCGAAAAATGAATCGGCCCGTTTTCAGTTTTAAGTAGGTCGGGTCGGGTCGTGAGTTTTAGTGTGCGAGTCGTAAACGGTAGGTGTGTTCCTAGCATAAAAGGTCAACGAATGCTTCTCTAAAAACAGACCATTACCGGACACGGCGGCCGATTTTGGTAGAGCGCAGGCTTCACGTGCGGAAGGTCAGAAGTTCGAATCCCAGCCGAGTCAAAACGATGAGTTATAAAATTTATACTTGTCACTCACTAGCCTTGTGCTAGGCATTAGTAGGATAGGACCAGGACTGGTTTGCAGAGCATCAGGATAATGTAACTGTGGGACATCGGGTAATGGTGCCAGTGGCCTGGTCTCCCAGTGGAGCAAAACTATAAAGTCGCCATGAGTGCGCACTGTCACAAGTCGGTACCTTCCCTTATATGACATATGACCTTAGATGTTGCTAGGAGGTAAAAGAACAAAAATCAACCAATATTAATTAATTAGTTAATACATGTAGCAGGTCTCTGGAGAATTAAGGTTGCCGCGTCCGATGGTTTTGAGATTCTGTCATTTTCTGAGATAAACATATTAGGTTGATTGCTATAATCTATCATACTTTAGTTTGAAATGACTTTTATTTAAAATTGCTAACTTTTGACATGTTTTAAGTGTAAACATGCCAAATTAATTAAGGCAATCATGACAAAACACCAAAGGCTTCAACAGTAACAGCTTCTATTAAACTGTCCCGGCATTCCCTTCTATGTGGCGACACACATGTTATTTTCTAAGTGCACACGTATCAAAGTTAGATACATAGAATCAAATTTAGATAATTGATTTGATTTTGAAATTTAGATTTTTCATCGCACTCTAAAGCTTTAAGTAAACTTACAGGCCTAAAAAGCCTACACACTCAATGTTGTCACCATGCATCCACAGGCCACAATTGTGTATCTGGTTCACGTTAGAGTTCTCGCTGGTCCCCTTCTAGACGAATGTCCACAATGGAGAAGGACATATAAGACCAACTTCCCTGGCGCTGTTTGCAGAGTGCCAGGACCCACCCGAAGGTCACTCAGTGACCTTTTGCAGATCGCTGCAGCTGCCCGACACACCACCAGCCGCCACACTTTGCACCCCGGTGCAAACTGCCTTTCTGCAAATAAGGCCAGTGTGGGGTGGAGATCTAATGCATGGTGTTGTCTGGACCGATTCAGCGTTCTGATAGTATAGTATTATAGCATCCTTTCTGCAAACAGGCCCAGTGTGGGATGAAGACCCAATACCGAGTAATGCGTGGCATTGACTGGACCGTTGTGATAGGATAGCATAGTATCCTTTCTGCAAACAGGCCCAGTGTGGGATAAAGACCCAATACCGAGTAATACGTGGCGCTGACTGGACTGTTGTGATAGGATAGCATAGTATCCTTTCTGCAAACAGGCCCAGTGTGGGATGAAGACCCAATACCGAGTAATGCGTGGCGCTGACTGGACCGTTGTGATAGGATAGCATAGTATCCTTTCTGCAAACAGGCCCAGTGTGGGATGAAGACCCAATACCGAATAATGTGTGGCGTTGACTGGACCGCTGTGACAGGATAGCATAGTATCCTTTCTGCAAACAGGACCAGTGTGGGATAGAGATGCAACGCCGGGTTCATAATGCATGGTGTTGACTGGACCGATTCAGCATTCTGATAGCATAGTATAGCATCCTTTCTGCAAACAGTGTCAGTGTGGGATAGATACAATGCCTGGTTAATGCCGGGTGTTGACTGGACCGATTCGGCATTGTGATAGGATAGTATATCCTTTCTGCAAACAGGGCCAGTGTGGGATAGATACAATGCCTGGTTAATGCCTGGTGTTGACTGGACCGATTCGGCATTGTGATAGGATAGTATATCCTTTCTGCAAACAGGGCCAGTGTGGGATAGGATAGTATATCCTTTCTGTAAACAGGGCCAGTGTGGGATAGATACAATGCCTGGTGTTGACTGGACCGATTTGGCATTGTGATAGGATAGTATATTCTTTCTGCAAAGAGGACCAGTGTGGGATAGATACACAATGCCGGGTTAATGCTTATGTTGACTGGACCGATTCAGCGTTGTGATAGTATAGTATACTTTGTTTGTTGTTGTTTTACATCGTAGCAACATCTACGGTCATATCAGGACGCGTACCGACTTGCCACAGTGTGCACTCATGGAGACTTTATGGTGCTTCCCCACTGGGAGACCAGGCTGCCAGCACCATCATCTAATATCCCACTTAGTCACATTAGCCTGACACTGACCCAACCGGTCCTTGCCCTATCCTAATAATGCCGAGCGCCAGGCAAGGAAGTGACAAGTATCAATTTTATAAGTCATTTGTTTGACTCGAACGGGAACCGAACTCCCGACCTTCCACACGCAAGGCCCGTGCTCTACCAAATCGGCCACCGTGTCCAGTCATATCAGTGGACAGACGTCATGAAATATGAGTATTTACATGTATGCATGTGTTATGCATCTACACTCACATAATAAATAATATCACCTATTATATATGTGCTATAAAATTCATTATTTGAATAAAAGAATGTAGGCATGCCTGCATATATGTATATATTACACATTTATACTTCCATAAAAATACTTTTTATCGCCGATTATATAATTGCTGTAAAATGTATTATGCGAAGACCAAGAAAAATGTCCCCCTGAATGTGATCATACCAATATTACGTGTCCTCCCCCCCCCCCCCCTCTTTCCCCGCCAACGGTCATGTAGATAGATTTCTTCTCATTACTACTATTACTAGCGCCATTGCCGGCCGTCTAGGACACTACATAACACATTGTCCTTCATATGGGTGTGCGATATTAATTCATGAACGAAGCCGAATCAAATGAGAACTTTAAAAATAAAGAAATTCACTTATTTGAAATAAAATCCGCACGAATTGGACATATATAATATGTATATAACATTTATACAGTCACACCTCTCTATACCGACCCCTCCACAAATCGACCACTCCCCTATATCGATCGCTTTATTTGGTCCCAACCATTGTAAGGATATTCTAACTCTCTAAACCGACCACCTCCCTGAATGGACCACTTACTGTCAGTCCCATGGTCGGTCGATTTAGAGAGGTTTTACTGTATATACAGTAAAACCTCTCGCGATTTAGAGGTTTTACTGTAATATGTATATACATATATATATATATATATGTATATATATATATATACATATATATATATACATATTACGTTGACTGGACCTATTCAGCGTTGTGATAGAATAGTATAGTTTGTTGTTGTTTTACATCCTAGCAACATCTAAGGTCATATCAGGACGCATGCCGACTTGTCACAGTGCACACTCATGGCGACTTTATGGTGCTGCCCACTGTGAGACCAGGCTGCCAGCACCATGATCTGATATTCCACATAGAATAATTATGTGAGACTCACCTGTGGTACAGTTGAACACATAATTGTTGTTTTACCGAGTCCTTAGCCTCGGCTTGTTTTAGTACAGGGAGAGAGGTACTTCCGTTCGAATCAATCTTTTACCTACTAATTACCGAAATTATGTCTCTAACTTTTAATTTATTGCTTATACCTTTCTTTACTTTCTTGTTTTCCTCCCTTTAGTAAACCAAAGTTCCCTTAATCACCACGGGTCAGGGTGGGCGGGAACTGTATTAAAACAAGCCGAGGCTAAGGACTCGTTAAAACAAAAAATTATGTGTTCAACTGTACCACAGGTAAGTCTCACAAAATTATTCTATTTCACCTCGTCCACTAGCCTCCTGGCTAATTATACCACAGGGAGATGTTTACATAATCATAATTTCAGTTCATTCTTTTTTATTGACTTTTTATTAACTTTTTATTAACCAACAGTAAATTATGCTCTAAGTAGTCGAGAAGCTATGTTCTCTTGTCCCACAATCTTTTTGTTATAGTGCTTTGCAAAAGCAACGGATGTCTTCCATCCAGCATTTTTAAGTATTGTTTTCACAGAAATACCCAAATGTCTGGCCTTAGAGGCCACAGCCCCTCTCGTGGAGTGGACTAAAAATCCCTTGGGTGTATATGCCAGCAGTGACTAGCACTCTCAATGTCCATCTTGTTAGTGTGTCTCTCGAGATGGGCCCATATGGCCTAATATAGCTCACAAAGAGCTGGTCATGTGTCCTTAATGACTCCGTATGGATAATATACATCTTAATAGCTTTGACTACACATAGCTTTCTATTATAATCAAATGCCGTTAAAGATACAGAGGAGAGAAGGTCTCCTAGTATATTTGACTTCAAGAGCTTGTCCAGATCAAATGTCGCTTCTTCTTTTGAAATTTCCAATTTACTTTATTTTAACGCTAACAGTGTTTGACCCCTATGGCCCATAATGAGCTGAATTAATACTGCTACCTTAAAATCTAAATCTCTTAATGAAAGGTCTTCTTCCTTGGCCAGTCATTGAACAATTTGAAAAGCAATGAAACATCCCAGAAACACCAGTATTTGGGCTTGGGAGGATTATGTTCATACACTGATTTCATAAACCAGTGGACTACGTAGTGTTTCCCTACCGTGTCCCGATCTATCCTGAGTAGAACTATTGAAAGAGCACAGTGCGCTGTGTTAATGGCCCCGAAACCTAGACCGTCATCCTCCAGAGAGCATAAAAAATGCAAAACCTGAGCCAACGATGGCTTTAAACAATTACCTTAGCTATAAGGCAGAACAGTTGCCATTTCTTTAGGTAATGAGTGTATAAGTTTAATGTGCCCTTTCTCCAGGCCCTTGAGACTAGTCTCTGTAATGTAATCTTATCTATGCCAAACGGTTCAAGGTGTTTCCTTAGTAAAGGAATGCCACCAAGGAGGTCGAACTGACGTCATCCCTTTGCTCTAGACGTCCTCTGTGGTGGAGGTTGCACTTCGCCCTGTTGAAAGTGATCCAGTCTCTGGACAAGCACTTCGCTGTGGCTAGCCATGGTTGTGAAGTCCACAGTGGTGCCACCAGCACTGCCAACATCCAGTCCAAGTGAAACTTCCGGGTAATTTGTAGTTTTTACGGAAGGCAAAAAGGTAAATTTCTGGCTGCCCCCAATGCATACAAATGTTATCGAAAATTGTTGACGACAGACCCCATTCCAAGTGGTCATGGAATACTCGGCTGCACTTATCTGCTATTGTATTACTATTGCCTGGTATGTGTTCAATAGTTTGCCAAATATGTCTGTTTTCGGCCCAGGTGCAAATTTCTTTAGTAATTTCATTGCAGCGTGGTGATCCGGTGCCTCCCATTTTACGGATATAAACCGTCGCTGTGCTATTATCTGTGAAAAGTTTAACGTGTATGTTACTTACCCTGCCTAGACTGCATAGGCCTAATAGCAAAGCTTTTAGTTCTAGCACATTAATGTGGTCATCTGCCTCATGTGATAGCCACCTGCCTCCTGTCTGTCTCTCCATCTTGAGCCCTCCATCCATCTAATGATGCATCAGTGGTTATCTCCACTTCTGGCTCATCTATTTGTATCTTGCGAGGAGACCCCTTAATGTTAGCAACCCACCAGTCAATTTCATCTAGGCTTTCTTTTCATAATCTCATGTTTCTATCAAAATTGCCACTTGCTGTTTTAAGTGCGAGGTTTTTGTCTATTTCCAAACATTTAATGTGGGCTGCTGCATACTGCAAGCCTTGCGCGTAAGCTACCATGATACTGATCAGAGACGCAACTTTGCGAATTTTTATTTTCCTGGGTCCCTCCCTTACTTTATCTACAAAATCTAAGAGATTTTCTATCTTGTCGGGTGTTAGTGAGACCTGCATAGTGACGGTGTCTAATGTAAAACCCCAAAGACTTTAAGAATTTGGTCAGGTTGCGAACAGATTCCCCAATGTGAACGCAGAACCCTGCTTTTGTGAGTTCTGCAGATAACGCTTGGAGTGCTGCTAGACAATTCGATTCTAAATTTTAAACTACAAACGAATCATCAATGTATGGGAATAACACATACCCCATTTCACCAAGTTTTGCATAAATTGGCTTCAACAGTTTTGTGAAGTACCTCAGGCAAACCGTCAAACCATTTGGCATACACATATATTTAAACAATTGCCCTTGCCAATTAAACCTCAAGAATTTCCTGAATTCTTCTGCTACTGAAACTGAGTAATACGCCTGTTTCAGGTATACACTAGCCATCCACGCATGTGGTGTGATCAAGTCCATAGATTATATCTGTGTGTGTATGAGGAGAGCGCAGGGTGTGTGGTGGGGGTGTAGGTGCGTGTGGGGAGAGTGCAGGGTGTGTGGTGGGGGGTGGGGGTGTAGGTGCATACTGGGACAGCGCAGGGTGTGTGGTGGGGGTGGGGGTGTAGGTGCGTACGGGGAGAGTGCAGGGTGTGGTGGGGGGTGGGGGGTGTAGGTGCGTACGGGGAGAGTGCCGGATGTGTGGTCGGGGTTAGGGGTGTAGGTGCGTATGTGAGTGTGTGGGTAGGTGGGAGTTTAGGTTTTGGTGTGTGGATGTGCGGTGTGTTGGTGTGTGTGGGTGTGTGTATGTGGTTTGGTGTGTGTATGTGTGTTGGTGTGGGTGTGGATGTGGATGTGTAGGCATGTGTGGATGTAGGTATGGGTGTGGATGTGTGTGGGGGGGTGTAGCTGTGGGTGTGGGTGTAGGTGTGGATGTGTGGGTGTGTGGATGTGTATGTGTCTGGGTCATTGTTGGGGTCGCTGTAGGCATAGGTGTGTAGGGGGAAGGGGGGGGGGCAGTTTGTATGCGTATCAACCTAAGTTAGTTACGCTCTGTATGTGGTGAATTGCCTGCTGTTGGAAGCGCCCCTACAGCTATTACTCAGTATTACTATTAGTATTATGTTAATGAGTACCAGGTAGCCCTCGTCTCCAGCCGTAGGTGTCCCAGTTAATGGTATAGACTACATCACGGTTCCAGCGGCGCGGTGCATTGTGGGATGGGTCAGAGCAAACCCCCCCCCCCCAAAAGCACATGGCACATGCTAATACACTGGGTGCAGCTATGAAATGTGCTAGTTTCAGCTCATCTCAGCTCTTGTTTGAAACATAGAATACTAACTAAAAAAATATATATAATAAATTAAGATATTAATCTTTTATCCAGCATTGCATTTACATCAATATAATCAGCACATCTTATGCCATGTGCATTTAGATTTAGAAAGATCTAGGCACTCAGACTAGTGTAAGAGCCATAGCCAGAGTACTCAATGCATTGTCAATGGCAGTGAGTAATCTCCATACAGAAAAAGTAAAATATTGATAAACCACACCACCTAGGCACAAACCGCTTGGAACACATATAGAAAACATGTTTACCAAAAAGATTATATTAAATTGATAAGGTTAGGGTTTTGGATTTCTATTAATTTTGAATAAAACTGACGTTTTTCAATGCGTGTATCAGCAAACTCAATGGCCATTCGCCTTTCCTTTGCTCCCAAGGCCGTTTTCAGCGCATGCGCAGTCGGAACTGTGATGTAGTCTATTGGTTGGTAGCCGACCAGCTGGGTTACCATCTCATCTCTATGCCAAATATGGAATACCCATGTCACCCACACACCCACCCACACACACCCATCCACCCACACCCACACAGGATGGAACTCTGGGGTCTTATTAGTATTATTATTAACTTGTAGTTTGGCATCTACGCCATTGGTTGGTTGTTGGAGTTCTACGTCCTGGCAACATCTAACGTCATATCAGGACAGTTACCGACTTGTGACAGTGCACACTCATGGCGCATTTATACTTATAGTGGCTACCCCTACTGGGAGATCAGGCCACCAGCACCACTTAGTCATATTATCCTGACACTGAGCCAAGCCAGTCCTTGCCCTATTCTATTAACGCCTAGCGCCTGGATAGGAAACACGGCGACAGGCATAGATAGAGTGATTGTGTCAGGGCACCAAGATAGTCTAATTGTTAGGACACTAGCCCTGGACTACCAAGAAGTATGCATCTAAATTGTCGTATATAGGCGCAATGATCCCTTTGTTTGTATGCAGGTATTGCATGTATAGCAATACCTCAGGGAGTTTGACGCCCCTGCTTTGCAGAGTTGTAAACCACTGCCTTGTGGTACAGGTTCTTGACAGAACCGAAGGCTAAGGGAGCAAACCCTAAACAGAAAACCATGTCAATGTGGCAGCATTAGAGATGTTGGTGAGGTCAACATGTGTAATTTGGCCACGAGGCAACGGCTAGGGAGTTTTCTTCGTTAACCTCTGTACTACCCCTGCTCATTCCGCTACTGCCCTCCGAGCAAGCCACTTCGCTCTCCCACCCACGCACCCAGGTGTGAGTGCTGTTACTAGAGAGGGCGTTAACCGTTGTGCGCTATATTCCTGTGTTCATGTTATGATAACCTGTACCGTTTCTCTCTTGCCTTAGTACTTGTCACGGACCGAAAAACTCGGTCGACTGCGCACACAGACATACTTCACGTTCTGACTTGATGCCACAACTGTCCTGTTCATTATCAGACATCGCGAATTATCGTAATTATTGATTCCGTTACATTGACTCTGTATCCGCTATTAGTGTCGCTCCTGGAGTATTGATTAATTTTTGGTGAATGTGTTTGTCTATATATACCAGTGGTCCTCAACTGGTTCATCAAAGGCTACGGTATGTGCTGTCCTGTCTGTTGAAAACTGTATATAATAGACACCTTGCTGCTTATCAGAAAAAGCCTATGTGGTTGTGGCAGGTTTCCCCCAAAGAAATATGTCAGAATGACCATGTTTGACGTCCAATAGCCGATGATAAAAATTGATGTGCTCTAGAAGCGTCGTTAAATAAAGCAAGCTTTTTTTCTTGTTCTTTTTCTGGCGTATATGTAGATAGGCATTTATATATATCTGTCAGTGTGTGATTTCTCTACTACCATTGTGCACTACTCATGGCTAACTCAATTATCTAAGAACCTGCCAAGTCAAATAACTTGAACGCCAGTTCCTAGGCTCTGATAAAAAAAAAGAATTAAAAGTTGCTTCAGTGAACAATGTGGTATCTTTTAATTAAAATAAAATGAATTAAAGGAACTTAAAAAAAAGAAGTATAAGTCCCACATGGGGAGGATCGTGCTGTCAATGAGTCGCAGCAGAGATGGTGGAAAAATCGGTAAGGGTAATGTCCGCCAGGTGGAGCCACTGGTAATCCAGTGGTGCCACCTAGCAGACGTCTTAAGGGCCTTATATGGTCATATGTCAGTAAACCCTCATATTACGTGGCGCTGAGGATCACTCCTATGGAAGATCACTTATTTCGGTCCACCAGAACCCCCCCTCTTCCGCAACCCCTCCCTCCCCCCCCCAACCCCCCGCAACACAGACACTCACTCTGATCTTCTATATAAATAAAAGAAATGTGTGTGTTTGTTTGTCTGTGTGTTGGTTTGTTTGTCTGTGTGTTTGCAAAAGATTCTGACAAAAAGAGTCGTAAATTACGGTGAATATGACATCGGTTGGGACCATGATTGGGACTATGATGTCGGTGATGTCCAGTATGTTGGCTACAATATGTCAGGTGTCCACCATGACCCTAAAGGCCCGGTGTAGCAGGAAATCGCAAACCCTGTAAATCGCAAACCCCCACTTGTGATTTCCTAGGAAATCGCAAACCCCCATGCCATATATGGGCATGGGGGGTTTGCGATTTCCTAGGAAATCGCATATCCCCCCTGGAGATCGCAAACCCCCCATTCTGAGTGTTAGCCTTACCATGATCTGGTAAGGCTAACACTGGCACTGACACTCAGAATATCCCAACTTTCACTATTATCTCTGTTTTTAATACTTTCAGATAAAATTGCTCTTAGGTTAAATTAAATACCTCAGATCTTCCTCTTCAATCGCGCATTGAGATATTTTTAATCGATTCGATGAAAGTTTTTTTATTTATTTTACAAAAATAAATGCTCCCCATAGACATAGCATTGCCGCAGCACACATCACGGCGTATTTTACCCTTCGTGGGCTAGTTTCCGGGGTTGTGACGTCATGCCGACATCGAGAATAAACTAGATCACGGTTCCGACTGCGCATGCGCTGAAAACGGCCTTGGGAGCAAAGCAAAGGCGTACGGCCATTGACTTTGCCTGTACGCGCATTGAAATATGTCAGTTTTATTCAAAATTAATAGAAATCCAAAACCCTAACCGTATTAATTTAATATAATCGTTTTGTTAAACATGTTTTCTATATGTGTTCCAAGCGGTTTGTGCCTAGGTGGTGTCGTTTGATCAATATTTTACTTTTTCTGTATGGAGATTGCTCACTGCCATTGACAATGCATTGAGTACACTGGCTATGGCTCTAACACTAGTCTGGGTGCCTAGATCTTTCTAAATCTAAATGCACATGGCATAAGATGTGCTGATTATATTGATGTAAATGCAATGCTGGATAACAGATTAATATCTTAATTTATTCTATATATGTTTAGTTAGTATTCTATGTTTCAAACAAGAGCTGAGATGAGCTGAAACTAGCACATTTCACAGCTGCACCCAGTGTCTTAGCATGTGCCATGTGCTTTTGGGGGGGTTGTTTTGCTCTGACCCATCCCACAATGCACCGCGCCACTGGAACCGTGATGTAGTCTATTCGGCGGCGGCGGCGATTTGTTTACTTTACGTGCGTCGATTCGAAAATATAACTGCTAATATCTCCGCCGTTACGGCGGTAGCCTTAATAACGCTTCGAATTTAGGGTTAATTTAATGAAATTTCACGATTTGAGTATGTAATTCTGTTAAATATGGTCGCATTGAATAGATTTGGCCCGAATCAGTCCCAAAACACAGGGGGGTTTGCGATTTCCAGGGGGGGTTTGTGATTTCCTAGTAAATCGCAAACCCCGGGGTGTGCAATTTCCAGGGGTTTGCGATTTACTGCCACCCCGGTCACATACACGTTAGTGGACGTAGTTGTACGTAGTGGAGACTAACATAGTTGAACGTAGTTGAACGTAGTTGAACGTAGTTGAACGTAGTTGAACGTAGTTGAATGTATCGGAGAAGCATGGATGATGGTATGTTACATTACGTTCAACTACGTTCAATTATGTACAACTACATTCAACTACGTTCAACTATGTTCAACTACGTTCAACTCCACTGCGTTCAACTATGTGCACTAATGTGTATGTGACCGGCCCTTTAATTATATGTATAACCCAAGTAGCCGAATGGCAGGAGCAAGCTTTAAAGTCCACTCGGAGCACAACTTTAAACCTTGTCTTACGATAAGTTACATATACAGTCAAACCATTCTAAATCGACCGACCTTTGGACCGATTTTAAGTGGCCCATTTAGGGAGGTGGTCGGTTCAGAGAGTTAAAATGTGGGTTTTTTTGTGATTGTTTGTTTATTCTGCTCATAACTGTTAAGTGCATGCGCTTATATCAATGGTTATCAATGGTATTGTTGGGACCCAAATAAAGCCATCGATATAGGGGAGTGGTCGATCTGTGCAGGTGGTCGTTTAGAGAGGTTTTACTGTATAAATCTGTGGAGGTGAGAATATGGTTACAATGGTATTGTTGGGACCCAAATAAAGCGATCTATAATAACAGGGATGCTCGGCCGCGTTGAGCACCCCATGCTACGACAATACTCTTCCCCTTCATATCACCTGTGATGCAGTCATACTAAACCAATAGTATCAACTTATCAACCAACACTAACCAATACTAAGGAAGAAAGGAAGACAAGTCACACAGATAGACAGTGAGGGTGTTGTGCTTTAATGACACCAACGCCTGCTCACCTACCAGTGACCCATCAAGCTAACCCCTCACCTTCTACTGTCCACACTATGTCTCATTATCAACTTAGCCTGTATACTGAAAGCAGTGCCTACAGCCCATGGGACAGGAGTCATATGGCTGTGTATACACTCAATTTGAATAGGTGAATTTGGCTAGCATCAGACAGAGTGTCTGGGGTTCGTGCTCAAGAGTAGGTCTGTCTCACTCAACAGCCAGGAGTAGTGATCCCTCTCCAGAATGTCTGGAGAAGTTTCTTGAATAATTAATTAGAATGAGACTTGTGTGGCCATGATAGGCCAAGGGGTGTCAGGTGACCGGATCTCCCACAGCCAGCCAATCAGACACTCCGCTACAGACTGGTCAGTGTAATGCCCTAATATGGGGGGTTGCCACCCAAAACCAGCCTGCAGGGTGTGGCTCTATGGAATGTAGTATGGCTGGTGTGCTTGGCCCTGGGTCCGGTAGGGGAAGTTAGTTGTATACAGTTACAATTAGATATATATATGTATATACCAAAAATGTCCTTTTTCTCCAATTGCATTCTTTATGAATACATAGAGGAACATTTCATCAACCTTGAACTGCTTCATATATAAGAACATCTCTTCATTAACTTTAGGCATCATGCATGAACATATATCTCACATAGTTTATATCATGTCATCATAGGAGTGGGGGCACCATTGCTTTTAGATTACATAACCTTCTCCCCACTCCAAAGCCCAAGAATAATAATGCTCTCTGTCAATATATAATTCTTTACCGAAAATCCGTATATTTTTACAGATCGATATAGGGGAGTGGTGGATCTGTGGAGGTGGTCGGTTAGAGAGGGTTTTACTGTATACTAAAAGACAGAGAATTAAACAAACCTACTGCTGAACGGACGTGAACGGATCAGAGTACATTACTTACACGATCCCTTTGAAGTGTAAGGACTTAAGCAAATAAAAATAAAAGAGTTTTCCCTGCTGAGTGGTTATTACAAGTACTTCCCATGCGCCCCACAATTGACAGGCCCGGAACCAGTGAGATTAATATAAAACAATTGTCTTCCTTTCTTCCTTCCTTTCTTATGTATGTGTATGTTTGTTTATGGTATTGTGCTATTCTGACGCCCCCTGGTGGCATTAATCGGCGGGGGGCGGGGGGCGGGGGGTGGGGGGGGGGGCGCACGCAGCCACCTTTCCATATTGATCCGTCATAAAACATTCACCGCACCAGTGGCCACCTCTCTGTTCTATTGTTTGTTTGTTTGTTTGTTGGGTTCTTTGTTATTTTTGTTTTTTTACCTGCACTGTCTGTTGCTATTTATTCATTGTTCCTGTTCACTTGTTGTGGTCGGATATTCGATCGACGTGGCTCTTCCTGGGTCAAGGGGTTCAGGGACGCCCCTCCCCCTCCCCACTTCCCCCCTCCCCATCCGCCCTCTCCTCCCTCACTCCCCCCATCCCCCTCCCCACCATAACATCTGTGTCAGGCAGGTAGTGAGCTAGATCAAAGATTCACCCGGTACTTGCAGTCAAGTTGTGGTGTTCTCTGTGGCGGAGTGGTTAGAGTGTCTGACTTTTTTCTAGGTCGGACTCCTAATCTGAAGGTCAGTGGTTCGATTCCCTGTGCCCCCACCTCTTCCAATTTGGATTTCCACCGCTGTGTATAACTTACAGTGTCATCAAAGGCCAGTTGCACTCATACCATGTCTATGTGGTTGGGAGGTTAAAAATCCCTTGGGTCGGTAAAAGTGTAGGCTCGGGCTTTCTATCGACAAACTGTCTAATGCAAGCCTATTCAGGCTTATCCATGATAGGCAGTATAAATCTTCAAGAGAGAGAGGGGTGAATGAGAACGTAGTCTAAATACGGGCGAAAATTGTTTTAGTATGGAACAGGAAGTGGAATTCCTGGTTCCAGTATCAATTGGCTACTTATATCGGCACAGAGTTGGTGAAATGGGAGAGAATGCAAAAAGAGAAAATTGCGATGATAGAATGCTGATAAAGTATACATGTTTTATTATATTTGTCAACTCAAAAGTAGAGAGTAAATATAAAGATGTATATGAAGAATATATTTTGCTTCTTAAATTAAGAATGTATGTTCTCATTTCATTTACTCAGCCTGTCGCTACTTCTTCCAATGGGTTGTTTTTCACCCCTACTGCAAGTACAGGGTGAATCTTTTATCTCCCAGAACCAGCGACTTGAGATAAGTCCTCCTTTCTGACCGCTGCCCGCCATGACCAGCCCAGTGCCGACCGCTCACTTCCGGTTCGGCCGTCACTTCCGGTGAAATTCCCATATTTGTCTGCAACCGGAAGTGGTATATGGATTGTGGGAGCATTGTCCCGCCCATCTATATAATAGCCATTTCGGAAAGACCAATGCTCGCCAGACACCAACCGATTGAGATGATTACAGTCGTCTGCGTGTTCACGTGTGTGTACGTGCGTGTGCGCGTGTGTCTATAGTATAAGGAAGTTATGGAAATATAAATGCCCTCACTATTCACCTGCAGAGTTGCTCTGTCATGTGACTTACACAAAGATTATACACGAAGAGTTTAGTTCGCCCTTCTGCCACACGGCGGCGTCACCTGTACAATGTGAGCCGAACTTTGACCTTTTATCAGTAGTCTTTTAAGCCCCTGTCACACCTCGCCGGATTGAGGAAACGGATAGAGCCGGACAAAAATGTTCTAGTGCGGTGTGATTCTGTAACGGACGGTAACGGACGGGTAACAGATGGTAATGGACAGGTAACAGATGGTAACGGTTGATGACGTATCTAAAGATCAACTGACAATTCAGTATACAAAAGGAACTATAACGAACGGCAACGGACGTGTAATGGATATGTAATGGACTGTAACGGACAGTAACGGATGGGTAACGGACGGGTAACGGACGGGTAACGGACAGGCAACGGACGGGAACGGTCGGGGAACGGACGGTAACAGATAATAACCGCATACGGCAGTCCAGCGCAATCCGTTACAAGTTTTGTGCATGCTCAAAACTTGCAACAGATCGGGCCGGATATCAAAGGATATCAACGGATATCAACGGAACGGATACAAACCAGACATTGCTGGATATCAACGGACTTTGTTCGGTTTCTTTCCGTTTCCCCAACCCGGCGAGGTGTGACAGAGCCTTTAGTATTAGAATGTATTATTATTATATTATTATTATTATTATTATACATTGTTTACCTGAGAATACATAATATGTATGTATAAATAAATGTATGTGTATGTGTACGTACATACATGCATAAGTCCAGGTGTATATGTGTATGTGTACATGTATGCAGGTATTGCAGGTATTGCAATACCTCAGGGAGTTTGACGCCCCTGCTCTGCAGAGTTGTAAACCACTACCTTGTGGTACAGGTTCTTGACAGAACCGAAGGCTAAGGGAGCAAACCCTAAACAGAAAACCATGTCACTGTGGCAGCATCAAGGGCGGTTCATGTATGGAAATCCCAACATCTCCTGACCAGCCACTGCAGCGACAAATAGTTTTGCGCCTGTCTTGACATGTTCTTGCCGGTGTGAAACCTCTATTTGCTCCCCGAGAGAGTGCCGCTGGTAACTTGCAAAAGCCAGCAGCACTTCAACACTTTTGCAGGCAGCTTTCATGAAATGTAACCTGAAGCTGAGAGACATTAAGACCGACTCAAGGACATCACTCTCACAGCAGAGAGCTAAATGGAGAGTGGCAGTCAAGTAATGAAAGCAGTCTTTGTCGCATCGCGATGACAGCATGATGATGATGATGATGATGACAAGCTGGGTAGCGACAAGTATCGATCATCAAGTCATTTGTTTGACTCGGCCAGGGTTCGAACCTGAGTGTTCGAATCCCACGACCTATCAGAACAGCAGGCGGACGCTCAATTCATTCGGCCATCGCGTCTGAGGCGTCGAGGCACAATTTCCAATGGTGGCATTTAAAACCTGGCGTAGCTGGCTGACTGGCTGACTGGCTGGTTGGCTGGCTTTGTGGGAGTGCCCACATTGACTACAGGAGGAGTTCAAGGTAAAATTAATAACTCCTTCATCGATTCGCCCCCGACTGTAGATGCTCGGCTTGAACATTGATCTTCGTGCCCGACCGTGTGCTTACTGTGTCTGTGTTCAATACAGTGCTTATAGGTTTCTAGATCAAATATTCACCCCTACCCAGAGTATAGTTGAATGACAACAATCTAAATACGAGCGAAAACTGCTTAAGCTTTCAGGGCCGGTCACATACACGTTAGTGGACGTAGTTGAACGTAGTGGAAGCTAACGTAGTTGAACGTAGTTGAACATATTTGCACATAGTTGAACATAGTTGAACTTAGTTGAATGTAGTTGAACATAGTTGCACATAGTTGAACATAGTTGAACTTAGATGAACATAATTGAACATAGTTGAACGTACCAACATCCATACTTCTCCGATACGTTCAACTATGTTCAACTATGTTCAACTACATTCAACTACGTTCAACAACGTTCAACTATGTTCAACTACGTTCAACTACGTTAGCCTCCACTATGTTCAACTACATCCACTAACATGTATGTGACCGGGCCTTTAGTATGGAACAGGAAGTGGAGTTCCTGGTTCCAGTATCCAATGGCTACTTATATCAGCACAGAGTTGGTGAAATGGGAGATAGTGCAAAATGACAAGATGGCGACCACAGAATGCTGTTGATTTGACTTGTAAAGTGTATTAAACTACATGTTTAATTATAGTTTCCAAATCAAAAGTAGCGGATAGCTCTGAAGATGTAGATGAAGAAAATAGATTGATTCTTAAATTAAGAATTTATTTTGCTCATTTCATTTACCCATCCCTTCTCCACTCTTTCTAACGGGTTGTTCTTCACCCCTACTCTGTCCGACATTGTTTAAATCTGAGCAAAACACAGCTTCAGTAGGAATTAACTGCGGCGGTGGTTGTATCAGTGCGCAGCGTATCTGTATTGGCTTAAAAGTGGAGAAATTGAGGAATCTTGCAGAACAAAAAACAAACAAAAACAAACAAAAATCAAGATGGCGGTCACTAGATGCTGTCGATTCAATTCTTAAGCCCCTGTCACATCTCGCCGGATTGAGGAAACGGAAAGAAACCGAACAAAGTATGTTGATATCCGGCAAAGTCCAGTTTGTGTCCGTTGCATATCCATTGCATATCTGTTGATATCTGTTGATATCTGGCCCGATCCATTACAAGTTTTGAACATGCACAAAACTTGGAATGGATGCCACCGGATTGACATCTATGGTTCTTGTCCGGCTTGAGTTCGTTTCGTCTGTTGGCTATCCGTTCATGTACGTTTCATGTCCGTTTCATGTCCATTTCATATCCATTTCATGTCCCTTCGTCCAGCGGCCTTTGACCCGATATTGCAACATTTTGACACATTTTAATACACTTTGATACTTATCACGCCCGAACACCACCGGACTAGACAATTCTGTCCGTTGCTCAATCCGCCGAAGTGTGACAGGGGCTTAAAGGTATATTGTTTTATCAATTCTTCACTCAAAAATAATAGGCTATGATGAATGTTAATGGCAGCACTATAAAGTCGCCATGACTACGCACTGTCACACGTCGGTTCCCGTTCTGATATGAACATATATGTTGTGAGGACGTAAAACCCCAACAAACAAACAAACAAATCAGGACGGGTACAACCGACTTGTGACAGTGGCCAGTTTATTTAAAGTTGCATAGTCCTATGCTTTTTGAATTTCTGCAATTTTCTTAGATAAATATATTATGCTAATCATTATAGTCTACATTAGTTTAGTTTGAAGTAAGTTTTATTTTAAATGGCTAACTTTGGAGATATTTGATGTCAAAAGATGCCACATTAATGTTGGCAAGCATCCCAAAAACTCTGGTACCGTAGACTTCAGTCGTAACAGTTTCTGTCAAATTAACTTATTACGACCTTCTATGCACCCTGGGGCCGTATGCGTGTGCTGGTGCTATGCGTAGCCGGTGCTACACGCTAGCTCTGGGGTAGCTATCCGTGGCTAGGAGGGGCTTGGTGAATTAGGTCAAGCTGTATGCGCCGTTGTCCAAACTGGTGTGGATAGCTAACCCTGAATTTATTTATAGATTTGGGAATTCCCTCGATTCGACAATATGAATAACGCTGCCAATGCGGCGGCGGCATTAATATCGGTTCGAATTTAGGGTTAATTTGATAAAATTTCACTTATTTAGTATGTAATTCTGTCAAATATGATAGCATTGAATAGATTGAGACCCACACCCGCACACTAACCGCCGTGGCTAGCAGTTACACCTGACTTGAAATCAGGGTAGCTTAGCCTAGGCTATGGTCGGCGGCTAGCACTGGCACTGGTTGATGCATACGGATTTTCCACCGTTAGCCGTGTGGAGCCAGCCAAACCGCGGTTACGGCCCTAACACCGGCTCATGCATACGGGCCCTGGTCGAGCCAAACCAATGATTTGAAAATTGATACTTGTTGCTTCCTAGGGCAAGGACTGGTTGGCTCAGTGTCAGGATAATGTGACTGAGTGGGATATCAGCTCATGGTGCCAGCGACCTGATTTTCCAATGGGGCAGCATTCGAAAGTCGGCACGAGTGCACCCTGTCACAAGTCGGTGCCCGTACTGATATGACATTAGATGTTGCCAGGACAGCAACCTCCAACAACCAACCAACTAACTACATTTAAAGGTTCAATCGGCGCGTGTAGACACACAAACCACATTAGCTGCGGGTTATGCGTTGTGCATTTTCCTTTGATCAGACCCTGATCAGTTTGCAGCGTTTCAGGGTTGGGTGGGGGCGGGTAGGCGCAGCTTGGTGATATTTCATTCCAATATCGGCCAACCGGAAGTAGATGTGACCGGTGCGCGTCATGTTTCGAGCCGTATTTACACAATCATCATTTCGCCATTTTCTCGTGGCGGTAAGTCAGTTCCCCTTTTATTAATGAGACTACGACTTCACAGACTTCACAGACTTCCCACCAGTGCACATAAATACGCCGTTGGCGCAATTAAGCCCCCCCCCCCACACACACACCTCCCTCCCTCCCTCCCACCAACAGGCCCGCTAACAATGCTCAAACCAAGGTGTAAGTTGGCTGGTCGGTTGAGTTTTATGTCCTGGCAACATCTAAGGTCATACCAGGGTGGGTACTGACTTGTGACAGTGTGCACTCATGCCGACTTAATAGTGCTTCCCTACTGGGAGACCAGACCACCAGCACCACGACCCGATATCACACTGTCGCGGCCAACGCGTAAAATCACATTTTTTTTGCGTCGAGAAGCGTCAAACTTTTCGGCATGGGGGGCAAAGTTGGATGTATACATACCGTATACATAGCATATGGCCAACGTATGACCAACGTATGGCTAACATACCTCCCGGTGAAAAATGCTCAAATTACGCTCATGGTACGTTCACAGAACGTCTGTGAACATTATATATGTTCTTCGATCGCCAGAACTACGTGTCATACGTTACATACGTCAAGACATGCTGGAGATACACTAAACGTACATTAGACGTACATTAGGCATACGTTATCCATACATTGTCAGTATGTGGAGTGTACGTTTCCACTGCCTTTAAAGTAGGTCAACGTAGTGCAACATAGTGAACAAAGTTTGGGAAACGTACGTCTAATGTACATCGATGTACACCTAACACATACATAACGTACGGCGGATGTAGACTCCACACATTGTCGTACGTTGCCGTACGTCGACAGTTTTGTGCATGCACACAACTTTGCCAACCCCTTGATGTGCGACGCCGTATCTTGACGAACGTCGACGTACATTGACGTATACCAACGAGTGCCTAACACACGCATAAGGCGTAACGCATAACGACGTATCCCAACATAGGGGGCCAAGAATCACATACGTTGGCGTGCGTTGGCACAATGCGTCATAATGTGACAGCCCCTTAACACCAGCACCCCTCCCCCCTGACACCCTCCCTGCCGCCGCCACCCCCCCCCCCCCCGGCCCCCACACACGCGCACCATGAGAGTGTTATTGCAGCGATACTTTTGTTTTATGTGTGAAGTAACACGAAACACGCGGGTCTTGCGCACGGCGCTAACAGTAACAGGCGGCCACTTCCGTTTACAAGACAATGACACGCTGCTGAAACATCCACCGACAAAACGCGCGCAAGTTGCCGTGGGATCGCGTACATAACGTCTTTTCTGTGGATGAGTGGGTGGGTAAGGCTAATATATATATATATATATATATATATATATATATATTAATATATATATTATATATATTATAAGTAGATTTTGAATATAAATAAAGAATAGACCATAATGTTTCCGGGGGGCCCCTCCTGGGTCCCCCCCCCCCATCTATCCACCACCATGACTCTGGGCAAAACCCTGGTCTGGGCACTCTCTCCGCTCCCGACCTCGGCACCGGCACCGTCTGCCTCTTGCCTCACTTCAAAATTGTCTTTTACTTCCGGTAGGGAATATATTTTCCTACCAGAGAAAATAAACTCAACCCAAACCAAGCCTAGTCCTTTTCTCTCATTCCCTGTTCGCTTATTTATATGTATATATATATGTATATATATAGTATAGCAAACATCTCTCCGTTCGGCAACGGGCAGCATTACAAGGAACAATGGAAGTATTGTTCTAACAATGTTACGACACATCGTAATTAACCTGTAAATCAGTTAATATGCAATTTAAAGTTTTTGTAACTTGATGTATGTGAATGCTAACATGAACTAAACCAATGTGTCCTTTCAAAAACGATACTAACCTGTTTGGTTTAGTAGTTATGTAGAAAAACTGCCTAGGCTACTCAACAAATGTCCTCCCGTTGTGAGTAGATTATGTTAATTGCTGGACCCAGATATGCTTCCTTCTCCCTGGGCTACAAGAAGCCAAAGGCGTAGTACCAAGGTAATATATATATATATATATATATATAAATATATTATATATTATATATATACAGACATATATATATATATATACAGATATATATATCTGTATATATATAGATATATATATCTATATAAATATGTATATATGTATATATATATCTATATATACATATATATATATATAGAGAGAGAGAGAGAGGGGGAGGGAGGGAGAGAGATCGGGTGAGACACAGCGTGTGTGTGTGTGTGTTTGTGGAGGGGGGCATGGGGGCGGGGTGGGGGCGCTGAGGGGAGGGGGGGGGAGTGGGAGCATGGTGTCGAGGGAACTATCGTGCGTCATCGCGTTTCATAACATTTTCAAGAAATAATCAAATTCATTTGGAGGAGTCGAGTTTCCATTCAGCTCGCGTGTAATCTCACATACTCTGGCTCGTCTTCCGAGGGCTGCTTCCAGCGCTGCATGCAACATGCTGTGTCGAGCCTCGTCTCGCCTAACTGGGACTCAGAAATACTCAATCGAGTTAATAACGAGGCAGTTACGGTAGAAACTACTTCGACGAGTCAGTCGCATGTGTGGGCTAGCTCTATCAGTCTATGTGTTTCTGGTGGCCGCATCGGTAGAGCGTAGGCCTCGCGTGCGGGAGTTCGGGAGGTCAGTTCCCGGTCGAGTCAAACCAATGACTTATAACAATTTATACTTGTCACTTCCTAGCTTGGCACTTGGCATTAATATGATAGGGCAATGATTGGTTAGCTCAGTGTCAGGATAATTCAACTGAGTGGGATATCGGGTCATGGTGCTGGTGTCCTGGTCTCCCCGTGGGGCAGGACTATGATGTAGCCATGAGTGTGCACTGTCACAAGTTGGTACCTGTCGTGATATGACCTTAGATGTTGCCAGGATGGTAAAACTCCAGCAACCAACTTCGACTAGTCAGTTGCATGTGTAAGCTATCTCTCTGTCTCTCCGAATGCACTGGGCGCGGTGGCCGAATCGATAGAGCTCAGTCCTCCGGCGCGGGAGATCGGGAGTTTGGTTCCCGGTCAAATCAAACCAATGACCTGTCGCTAAATTGCTAAACTGTGAGGGCTTAGTTCCTACTTCTGCCACAATGGCGCCACCTGCGAGAGGAATCTCTCACCAGGTAATTCGCATTAACAATCGGATATTCAGTAAAACCTCTCTAAATCGACCGACTTTAACTGGTCCATTTAGGGAAGTGGTCGGTTTGGGGAGTTAGAATATGGTCACAACGGTATTATTGTTCTGCACCTTTATACTCGCATAATGCTTACACACCACACACACATATATATATATGGACGTATGTATCGAATGTTATGGATTGATATAGAACTAGACAAGATTGGGTAGCGCTTACATTATAACACCGTAGTATCAGGTTTATTATAATTAGAAATGCTAAATTGGAAATAAATTAGTTTGGATTGACGATTTAAATTGAAAGAAGGCAGGGAATTTCTGTTAATAGTCCAGATTGAAAAGTACTACTGGTCAAAGGAGAGAAGGGTTGACTTTATAGTGTTGCCCCACTGGGAGACCGGGCTGCCAGCACCATGACTTTATATCCAACTCAGTCACATTATCCTAACACTGAGCCAACCAGTCCTTGCCCTATCCTATTAATACTGACCGCCAACCTAGCAAGTAACAAGTATCAATATTGTAAGTCATTGGTTTGACTCGTCCAGGAATTAAATAGATCAAATATTCCCCCAGTACTTACAAAGTTGCAGTAGAGGGGTGAACGACAACAGTCTTAATACGGGCGAAAATAGCTTTTGTATGGAACAGGAAGTAGAAACTCTGGTTCCAGTATCAAATGGCTACTTGTATCAGCACACAGTTGGTGAAATGAAAGGGAATGCAAAATGACAAGATGGCAGCGATAGAACGTCACCGATTTCAGTTTTAAAGTGTGTTAAAGTATACGTTTTATTATATTTTTCAAATCAGAAGTAGCGGGTAAATATGAAGAAGTAAGTGAAGAATATATTTCACTTCTTAAATTAAGAATTTATCAGCTCAGTTAATTTCCCCAGCATGTTGAAATTCTTCACCAGCTTTTAATTTATATAAGGTTGTATTTCACCCATACTACAAGTAGCGTGTGAATCTTTTATCTAGGAATTGAACTCCCGTTCTCCCGCACGGGAGGCCTGCGCTGTACCGATTCTACCACCGCACCTGGTCAGTTCAGCATTGAAGTTGATATAAAGTATGCACACACACGCACCTGTACACATACACACTCATACACACTCACATACATACGCAGACACACACACGTTATTATCATTGCGCTGTCACTGAAAAGTGGTTTTGTGTGTGGGGACAAACAGACAGACAAGTGCACATTTTGCTGAGTGACAAGCTACGTTTGTGCATGGGATCTATTTGTGAGCAGTTGCAGTGTGACCCAATTCCAACACACCCTCCCCCTCCCACTACACTCACACACACACACACACACACACACACACACACACACACACACACACACACACACACACACACACCAAACGCACATACCCACTTCACCCAAGGAGTTCATCTCGACGGGTCATTTAAAGCTGCATAGTCCGATGAAGCATCAAATTTTCAAAACCAAAACATTCACCTTATACATATCTAACTTATATATTGGTGCACTTATTAAACATGTGTTGCCACATAGAAGGGCATACAAAGTCAATTTAACAGAACCTGTTACTGCATAAGCCTATGGTGAGAGTTTTGGCGTGCTTGCCAAAATCAATTTAGGATCTATGCACTTCAAATATCTCAAAAGTTAGCCATTCAAAATGAAAGTTACTTCAAACTAAAGTAAGGTATAACAACCAATTAAATATATTTATCTCAGAAAAATGGCAGAAATTCAAAACCATCGGACTATGCAACTTTAACTGCGCTGTTCTAGATCTGATCAGAATGGCAAAAGCAGTGTAGCGACAACCACCAAACTGGTATTGTTCAGTTTGTTTGCTTGTTATTGTTTTACATCCTAGCAACATCTAAGGTTATATCAGGATGGGTACCGACTTGTGACAGTGCACACTCATGGTGACTTTATAGTGCTGTCCCACTGGGAGACCAGGCCACCAGCACCATAACCTGATATCCCACTCAGTCACATTATCCCGACACTGAGCCAAGCAGTCCTTGACCTATCCTAATAATGCCGAGCACCAGGCTAGAAAGCGACAAGTACCAATTTTTAAGTCATTGGTTTGACTCGACCAGGATTCAAATGCACAAACCCATGGGTTCGGATCCCCCAATCTCCCAAAATAGGGAGACGGACGGTCAACTCATTCGGCCATCCCATCTGGTCTAGTAATATATATATTTATTATTCTGTACTATGCCTCCTCGACTCCATCCATCTAACCGGTGGCGCCACCACCGGGCTTCCTCGTCACTAACGATCGCAACACATTGTCAATCGTACCGGAGATTTTTTTTCTATATATACCGGACGGGTGGCCCAATCGGTAGAGCACAGACTTCCCGTGCGGAAGGTTGGAAAGTTAGAATCCTGGCTGAGTCAAACCAATCACTTGCAAAAATTGATACTTGTCGCTTCCTAGTCTGGCGCTGGGCAGTACACGGATAGGGCAAGGACTGGTTAGCTCAGTGCCAGGATAATGTGACTGAGTGGGATATCAGGTCATGGTGCCAGTGTCCTGGTCTCCCAATGGGGTAGCACTATAAAGTCTCCATGAGTGTGACTGTCACAAGTCGGTGCCTGTCCTAATAGTGATATGACCTTAAATGTTGCCAGGACGGAAAGCTCCAACAAACAAAACAACTTAGTATTGGATAATACTTGTAGGCTTGGACTAGGATTCGCGACCCGAATTATCCGACCCCTTCAGTGTACGTATATAACCATGCCACTCTGGGGTGGGGGTGGGGTTGGGGGCGTTAGGGTGGATGTGGGGGTAGACGTGGGAGGGGGGTTGACGCTCAACCTGAGATCAACAGACACGCACACGCCATTGTTTGTCAACTGTTTGTCTTTGAGCTTGGCGCAGTCTAACCCATGCTTTGTGAGTCACTACTGACTCACCGAATAGCCCCCTCCCCCCAATCGAACAAAATTGTGCAAGGTTTCATTTGAGGTTTTTTTAAAAAGAATTTATTTGAATTAGATATTCACTCCCTCATGAAGTTACCCTATACAGTACAACCCCGTTAAACCAAGCTCGGTTAAACCAAACGATTGTTTAATCCAAACTTTTTTCGGCGGCCTGGCAAAATACTACCATTTATCATATAAAAAAGTTGGTTAAACCAAAGTCGGTTAATCCAAAGTATCGGTTAATCCAAACAGAATTGTCGGCCCCAGGCCACTTCTGGTACAGTTAAACCAAACTTTCATGTGGTTTTAACGTCATCTGAGACTTTTTTTATATGATAAAAGGTAGTATTTTGAGGGGTCGACGAAAAAAGTTTGGATTAACCGATTGTTTGATTTAACCGAGCTTGGTTTAATGGGGTTAAACTGTATATGCATAAAAAACAATAATCATAGTGTCCACACACATTGTATATTACATTCATAATGCACCAAAGTTGTTGCCAAAGCAAAGACAAAGTCAAAGTCAAAGCTCGGTTAAACCAATGATCGGTTAATCCAAACAAATTTCTAGGGTCCCTTCAAGTTTGGTTTAACGGGTTTATACTGTATTATGGATTGTGTGGTAAACTATTAACATATGTTGTTTTTGTTGGGGTTTTGGGGGCTGGGGTTGGGGGTGGGGGGAATAGGTTCGTTCTGTTTAGCATCGGGGTAATTAATGAAGAGAATGAGTGAGAGAGCTATGCCAGGTACACACCTACCGTTTGTGCGCACCCACCTACCGTATACGATCTAAAACTGCCCGTTTCGCACACAAAAATCGCTAGGTGTGCGCTCCCCATGCACACCTAGCGATTGCGATTCCCGACTAAAAACTCAGTTTTAGGGCTAAAACGGGTCGATTACGATTGCGATTCAGAATTCGAAAAATGAAACGGTCCGTTTTCAGTTTTAAGCGGGTCGGGTCGAGTCGCGAGTTTTAGTGTGCGAATCGTATATGGTAGGTGTGTACTTGGCATAAGCGATTGGATATGCAAGTGGGTGAGGTGTGTAAGGTGTGCGAGTGAGTGGGTGAGTGGGTGACTGACTGCCTGAGTGAGTGACTGGGTGGGTGAATGAGTGTGTGGATGAGTGAGTGAGTGGTTGAGTGAGTGAATGTGTGAGTGACTGAGTGAGGGTGTGAGTGAGGGCGTCAGTCAGTGTGGGATTAAATGGGTGAGTGAGTGAGTGAGTGAGTGAATATGTGAGTGAGTGAATGTGACGGTAAGTGAATGGGTGAGTAAATGGATGAATGGATGAATAGGCGATTTACTGAGTGAGTGAATGAATGAATGAGGTGAGTGAATGTGAGTGAGTGAATATGAGTGAGTGAATGTGAGTGAGTGAATATGAGTGAGTGAATGAGTGAATATGAGTGAGTGAATGTGAGTGAGTGAATATGAGTGAGTGAATGTGAGTGAGTGAATGTGTGAATGAATTTGTGGATGAATGTGTGAATGTGTGAGTGAGTGAGTGAATGAGTGAGTGAGTGAGTGAGTGAGTGAGTGAGTGAGTGAGTGAGTGAGTGAGTGAATGAATGTGTCAGTGCGCAAGTAAGTGATGGTTTCGCTTAAGGTGAACAAACCACGTGATCTAATGACTAGCTAAGGGTTAATAAGTCCCTGAGTAATTAGAGACCATGTCCGCTGATTGCGCTGGTCCCTATATGGCTGAGGCATAACCATCCGAGCGCCGCCACCACACCCCACCCCACCCCATCCCATCTCACCACACTCCCAGTTGTCCCAAGATTCGGACCGACGCAATTATCTGCCGCTTTTCTCCGTCGGACTTTGTTAGGTTTTTCCCGCAATGTCACCAAGAAGACATGACGTATTTCTTATTTATAAGGAACTCCACACATCGGTGTTTACCCCCCACCCCCGTGAGTACAAGCGCGTACGTGTACCCACGTGCGCCCGGCCGCTCGGCCACCCACCCAACCCCATCGCCCCGCCGCCCCGCCGCCCCGCCGCCCCGCCGCCCCGCCGCCCCGCCGCCCCGCCGCCCCGCCGCCCCGCCGCGGGGCGTTCGGTCGGTGGCTCCTATAGCCAACCCCGTATCTACGTCACCACTACCCACCCCCATCTTGTTCGCTATTATTTGTGCCGGGGCAGGCGGGCTTCTGGCGGCTGTGGGTGGGCGGAGGGCTGCTGGCGGCGGTCAGTGGTGGGGTAGGAAGCGGTGGGGGTGGGGCGGAGCTGGGCGGGCGGAAGAAGGCGGGTCGGAAAGAGGCGGACGGAGCGAGGGGGAGGGGGGGACTGGGCGGAAGCGAGGCTGGCCAAGGCGCGGGCGGGACGGGGATAGGGACGGGGACGGGGCGGGGCGAGGCGGGACGGGGCGGGGACGGGCGGGGCTGGGCGGGGGCGGGGACGGGGCGGGGACGGGGACGGGGACGGGGACGGGGGCTGGGGGGGGCCGGGGGCTGGGCTGGGCTGGGCGGGGGCGGGCGGGCCGGGGCGGGGCGGGGGGCGGGGCGGGGGCGGGGCGGGGCGGGGGCGGGGCGGGGCGGGCGGGGGCGGGGCGGGGCGGGGGCGGGGAGGTAGGGATGGCGCCCGGGCGGGGACTGGGGGGGTGGGGGTGGAGGGGGTAGGACTGTGCCGCAGGCGGGGACTGGGGGGCGGGGGGGGGGGGGTTGAGGGGGGTAGGACTGTGCTGGCCACGGCTTATCAGGCTCTTGTATCGCGCCGTTTTAAGACGACGGCGAAGGGGGCGGCTGTGTGCGTGATCGTAGATAGATGAGGCAGACAGGGGGGCGGAGAAGACGGAGGGAGTAGGGAGGAGGGAGGAGGGAGGAGGAGATGGAGGGGAAAGAAAGTGTGTGGGAGAGGAGGGAGTGAAGAGCGAAGAGGGAAGAGGGAGATGGCGGCGCAGATTAAAAGATGCGCCTCGTCCGATAGGAGCGATAAGCCTTGTGGATCGATGGTGAAGCAGGATCAAACAGGCCCGGTCTTATAAATAGCAATATTGTGTAATAGCCTCGACATGGCGCGCCTTGACTCTGTGACACACGGGGCATCCATTCCCATGCCTTCGTAACCAGACCAGGTCGCCCACCACCATCGCCGCCGCCGCCGCCGCGACGCTGGTAGGTAGCGCGTCGCAAAACAAAACAAAACAAAAAAACAAAACAAAAAAAAGGGCGGATGCGGATGGGAAGGAAAAACCCAGAAAAGCAGGAAAAAACACAGTCACACATCAGTATGAAACAAAACAGGCCGCACTTTTTTCTGCCCGAACAGATTGACGCCAATTAAATACTTAAATGTCTTTTTATGGGGGAGGGCGGAGTGCGGGAAATGGGATGATGAGGATGGTTTGAGTGGGGGGTGGGGGAGGAGGAGGGGGGGAGGGGAGTGGAGGGCGTGCTACCGCATAAAAGGTGAGCGTGAATGCTACGTCATCGCCGTGCTCGCGCCTACTTGGGCTGCCAGGGGGCGACAACGGCGCAACATCCGGCTTGGTGGGAGAGCACCTGCCGTAGATGGTCCATTTGCTAGAGCACCCAAGGTCGTGGGTTCAAATCCCTCGCCGAGTCAAAATCAGAAATTTGATATTGGTCACTACTGTAATACTAATACAGTACATCCCCGTTAAAGCAAGCTTGGGTAAACCAAACGATTGGTTAATCCAAACTTTTTTCGGCGGCCGGGCAAAATACTACCATTTATCATATACAAAAGTTTGTTAAACCAAAGTCGGTTAATCCAAAGTATCGGTTAATCCAAACAAAATTGTCGGCCCCAGGCCACTTCCGGTACAGTTAAACCAAACTTTCATGTAGTTTTAAGGTCATCTGAGACTTTTTTATATCATAAATGGTAGTATTTTGCCAGGTCGCCGAAAAAAGTTTGTATTAACCGATCGTTTGATTTAACCGAGGTTGGTTTAATGGGATTAAACTGTAGATGAGCCAGACTCACGAAAATAGGCCAATTGGGGAAATAGGCCAATTGGGGAAAGTTGTCGGCGTCGAGCATTGGATGTCGGCATCGATCGGTATAATTATAGTTTAGCATTGACATAGGTGTTGGAAAGTCCTTACATTTATCCTGAATCTAAAGGTAGAGAAAATAGAACAACCTTATTTTTTTCTAGGATAATTTAATATAAAACAAAGAAATGCACACACTTTAAGAATTGCGACGCCGACATCTGTTAAAGTTGTCGGCGTTGAGCATTGGATCTCGGCGTCGATCGGTATAATTATAGATTAGAATTGACATAGGTGTTGGAAAGTCATTAAATTTATCCTGAATGTAAAGGTAGAGAAAATACAACAACCTTATTTGTTTCTAGGATAATTTAATTAAAAAAACTAAGAAATGCACTACACTTAAATTGACCATCAATTGGCCTATTTTCGTGAGGCTGACTCATATACATAAAAAAAAACAATAATCATAGTGTGCACATACATTGTATATTCATAATGCACCCACATTTTTGCCAAAGCCAAGTCAAAGTCAAAGCTTGGTTAAACCAATGATCGGTTAATCCAAACAAATTTCTAGGGTCCCTTCAAGTTTGGTTTAACCGGGCTATACTGTAGTCTAGCCCCGGAATGGCAAGAAGGGTGGGTTCGAATCCTAATCCAGGGTTCGAATCCTACTTTTCACCACCACAATGGTGCCAAAGAGGTCGGCGACCACTGAGGACCACTTGAAGACATCTTTTCTTTTTAGGTCGCAAATTGGTCGCGAGCAGTCGCAAGCAGTAGTGTGACCGAGGTGTGAGCGTTCATTGCTGACAGTCACAGGCTAGATAATCGCAGCAGGCCAGTCAGTGTGTAGTTGGTCCACTTGATGAAGAGCTTTATTTATTTGTTTGTTTGTTTATTTATTGGAAATGTACGTACTAGCAACATCTAAGGTAATATCAGGACGGGTACCGACTTGTGACAGTGAGCACTCATGGTGGCTTCATAGTGCTTCCCCACTGGGAGACGAGGCCGCTAGCACCATGACCTAATAGCCCACTCAGTTACATTATCCTGACACTGAGCCAACCGGTTCTTGTCCTATCCTAATAATGCAGAGTGTCTGGCTAGGAAGCGACAAGTATCAATTTTTAAGTCATTGGTTCGACTCGACCAGAGTTTGAACCCATGTGTTCGAATCCCACGATCTACCAGAACGGGAGAGAGATGCTCAACTCATTAGGCCACCCCATCTGGTCATCCAAACTGGTGAGCAACAAGTGGATCAATTGGTTTGACTCGACCGCGGTTCGAACCCACGACCTCCTAGTCCTCGTCCTACACGGGGAAGCGCGAGCTGAATGGTACGTCGGGATAAGAGTCCGCTGAATACGGTCTTCACTCACTCCAACCCCGGGTCACTATTCCACTCGTGGTCGGCGTGTGTGTGCGTGTGTGGGTATGACACGTGGGTGGCGGTCAGCACTAGAGAGGGGGGGGGGAGGGGAGGGCGAGGTGGAGAGGATGGGAGGGTGGGGGGGGGGGGCGTTGCATGCTCAGAATGACAGAAGACAAAAGCGGACCAACGCGGGTCGTGTACTCTGTCAGACCATCAACTTTCGCCAGAGATCAAAAGCAACTCTCCAAGCACAGATAGAAGAGCAGAGCAGAGCACATCATGACATCACATCTCAGCGGAGCAGGGTAAGGTAGGGCAGGGCAAGGGAGGGGAGGAGAGGGCAGGGTAAGGCAGGGTAGGGTGGGGTAGGGTATAGCAGAGCAGGGTAGGGTAGGGCATAGCAGAGCAGGGTAGGGTATAGCAGAGCAGGGTAGGGTATAGCAGAGCAGGGTAAGGTAGGGTAAGGTAGGGTAGAGCAGAGCTGGGCAGGGAATGGCAGAGCAGGGGAGGGCAGGTTAAGGTAGGGCAGGGGAGGGTAAGGCAGGGGAGGGTAAGGCAGTGGAGGGTTGGGTAGGGTATAGCAGAGCAGGGTAGGGTAGAGCAGAGCTGGGCAGGGAAGGGCAGGGCAGGTTAAGGTAGGGCAGGGGAGGGTATGGCAGTGGAGGGTAGGGTATAGCGGAGCAGGGTAGGGTAGAGTAAGGTAGGGTAGAGCAGAGCTGGGCAGGGAAGGGCAGGGCAGGGGAAGGGCAGGGCAGGGTAAGGTAGGGCAGGGGAGGGTAAGGCAGGGGAGGGTAAGGCAGTGGAGGGTAGGGTAGGGTAGGGTATAGCAGAGCAGGGTAGGGTAGAGTAAGGTAGGGTATAGCAGAGCTGGGCTGGGCTGGGCAGGGCAGGGGAGGGCAGGGTAGGGTAGGGTAAGGTAGGGTAGAGCAGAGCTGGGCAGGGCAGGGCAGAGCACGGTACAGCATAGATAAAAGATTCACCCGATACTTGTATGAGAGCCTAATTTCACAATCTAAGAAGCAACATTTATTCTTTGTAGATGTCTTCATATTTACCGGCTACCTTTGAGTTGAAAAATATAATAAAATAGTTAGTTTAATACGACTTAAAATTGAAATTGACGGCGTTCTATGGCCGTCATCTTGGATTTTTGCATTCTCTCCCATTTCACCAAATCTGTGCTAATATATGTAGCCATTTGATCATGGAACCACAGTTTCTACTTCATGTTCCATACTAAAGCTATTTTCGCCCATATTTAGACTACGTTGTCGTTCACCCCTGTACTGGAAGTACAGGGTGAATCTTTTATCTAGGTACAGCACAACACGGCACAAGACAGCACAGTGCAGCAGGGCAGGGCAGAGCAGGGCAGTACAACACAGCACAGCACAGCATAGCACAGTGCAGCATAGAACAGTACAACGCAGTACAACGCAGTACAACACAGCACAGCACAGTGCAGCACAGCAGCCATGGGTGCCATCTCTACACCTCCACTCTCCCCCCCCCCCCCCCCCACCCGCGTCTCCGCAGCACCGACTCACTAACAGTAACACCTCACCGACTTACTTAACTCCTCCACCAGTTACTCAAACATACGCGACCGGGTAGCGGCCGGAGTCTGTGTAAACCTAGCACCTATTGCTAAGCAACTAGGTGTAGAGGAACTGGAGGCGGGGGCGAGGTGGGGTAGGGTGGGGACGGGGGGGTAGCTAGCTCATCCAGGCGGCCGTTATTGCCCGTGCTCCCGGGCTTCATTATCACGACGATCCTTTTACCAGATAAGTCCCCGCCCCCCCCCCCCCCGCCCCGCGCACCCCTCGGTACTGGCAGCACAGACCTGAGATTGTCATCTATGAAACTATAGAGGCAGACTACAATAACACCGTGTAATGGTATATCAATACGCTGATGACACAGACTGTGGTCTAATTACATAGGGGGTGCTGTACCCCCCCCCCCACCACCCCCACCACCCACCCCCGATGGAACAGCCTTAATATTGACACACAAGTTGAATTATTAACTAATGTATATGAATGAGAAAATACTAGTGGCTTACTGGGCTGTATTCCTCCTGTGTGAGAGACGCACATTACTTGTATCAGGGATTGAAGATCTCCGCGGTTTCGCGGATTTCCACGATTATTTATATTTATCGATTAACTTTAAACATTAACAAAAATGATATGTATATGACAACACTTGGGGGAGTTTGAATCCCATTTTTAAATGACCTTAGATGTTGCTAGAACATCAAACTGTAACAAGAGCGAGTCCGGTATGGGCGATAATACAGTCACAACAAGGTTAGTTGAAAACTGACTTCCGGTATTTTTCCGCGAATCCCTGACAGTGCTAAGTCTATGGGAGAAGATCAGCGTTATCGTGGAAATTTGCCGTTGGCGGCCTGATTTCCGCGATTTTAGCCGGAGACCACTTTCATCCCTGCTTGTATGTATTCCTCCTGTGGTTGGTTGGTTGTTGGAGTTTTACGTCCTGGCAACATCGCTAAAACTCCAACAACCAACCAACCACATGAGGAATACAGACAAGTTTTTTAATTTTCAAAAGTGTTTATTCATCTGAACAAGTATAGTGTCAGCGCCGGAGCACTGGTCTTCCGGCCGTTTTACATGCACTCTAGAATTTTACACATGGTTGGGAGCGTATCCTGTGCTGTTTCTGTGCAGCACAGGACACTTTGTCCTGTGCTGCACAAGTACAAGTTATGTACGCCACTCACACAAAATGTTTGTTTGTTTGTTGATATTTTACGTCCTAGCAACATCTAAGGTCATATCAGGATGGGTAGCAACTTGTGACAGTGCGCACTCATGGCAACTTTTATAGTGCTGCCCCACTGGGAGACCAGGCCACCAGCACCATGAGCTGATATCCCATTCATTCACATTATCCCGACACTGAGCCAACCAGTCCTTCCCTATAAGGAATACAGTCAAGTAAACTACTGGTATTTGAACCAGGTGGGGTGGCCGAATGAGATCGCGACATCCGACCCCATGAGTTTGTGGGTTCGAATCCTGGTCGAGTCAAACCAATGACTTAAAAATGTATACTTGTCGCTTCCTAGCCAGGCACTTGGCATTATTAGGACAGGGCAAGGACTGGTGTGCTCAGTGTCAGGATAATGTGACTGAGTGGGATACCAGGTCATGGTGCCAATGGCCTGGTTTCCCAGTGGGACAGCACTATAAAGTCGCCATAAGTGCGCACTGTCACAAGTCAGTACCCGTCCTGATATGACCTTAAATGTTGCTAGGACATAAAACAACAACAAACAAACCAATGACTTAAAAATTTATACTTTTCTCTTCCTAGCCTGGCGCTCGCCATTATTAGGATAGGGCAAGGACTGGTTGGCTCAGAGTCAGGATAATGTGACTGAGTGGGATATCAGGTCATGGTGCTGGTGGCCTGGTCTTCCAGTGGGGCAGCACTATAAAGTCGTCATGAGTGTGCACTGTCACAAGTCAGTACCCGTCCTGATATGACCTTAGATTTTGCTAGGACGTAAAACAACAACAAACAAACAAACTACTGGATGGGGGGGGGGGGAGGGACACACGGATACATTCACCTCCCCGAGGAGGGCAGGGGGGGTAGGAGAGGGGGGTCACTCCACCAATGCGCACTAAACCTGAGATTCCTTCTACGCGGCATGCAGCATGCAGCATGCAGCATGCGGTATGCGAATGGGAAGATTCCTTCTACACGGTATGCGGCATGCGGCAGACGGCACATGACTGGCTATATTTAACAAATTAAAATAAACAAGTATACTCCATACTGCACTGTATATGGCCTAATATGGCATGTATATCCATGTAACTCTTGGTACTGCACATGGAGGTTCCTACCTTTATAATTACCAAATTATAGATAAGTATTCATAATTTTGTGGCTCTGGTAGCATTTTTACCAACCCGAACCCCCACCACCACCACTACTGCACTCTATATGACCGATTGGGACGGTCCTAACATCCTAAACTGAGCCATGTTAGGACCGTCCTTTTCGGTCAACAAAATCTGGGACAGTCCTAACATCCCTCGGAGCAAGCTAAACTGAGCCATGTTAGGACCGTCCCATTGGTGTAGATACAGGGCTAAAGACTATCAGTCGCCTCCTCCAGCCTTATATCAATGGACAAATGCGACTGATGCTTTTCTATTCGCACCACCTTGTCCCGGCTGTCCGTAATTATCAGTCGCCTCCTCCAGCCTTATATCAATGGACAAATGCGACTGATGCTTTTCTATTCGCACCCCCGTGTCGCATGCCGCATGCCGGACCGATCGCTACAGGGACCGATCGAGTTGTCGCATTCGCATTCGCATTCGCATTCGCATTCGCATACCGCATGTAAGGGTTGTAGCCCATTGAGTTCAAGGCGTTTCGATTTTTTGCCGCATTCGCTTTCTGATACCGCATGCTGCATACCGCGTGTAAGGAATCTTAGCTTAAAGCGGGCATTCCTGACACGCGTTAAGCTAGGATTCCTTACACGCGGTATGCGGTATGCGAATGCGAATGCGAATGCGAATGCGGCAAAAAATCGAAAAGCATCTAAATCAATGGGGGTGATTCCTTACATGCAGTATGCGGTATGCGGCATGCGGCATGCGAATACTGAATCGGTCCATGTAGCGATCGGTGCGGCATGCGAATGCGAATGCTGCTGCGTTTGCCATAGAGCGCAGTGGTGAGGAAACCTGACACTGTGTGTGGGTGTGGGTGTGGGTGTGGGTGAAAGGACCCATCCCGTAATCACGCCGCACGCCGCATGCCGCATACCGCGTGTAAGGAATCCCAGCTTTATGCGGTATGTGGCATGCGGTATGCGGTATGCGAATGCCATGATTCCTTACACGTGTTATGCGGTATGCGGTATGCGGCACACGACTGGCTATATTTAAAAAATAAAAATAAACAACTATTCTCCATACTGCTCTGTGTATGACCAAATATTGCATTTATATATATGTAACCTTTTGTACGTCACATGGGGGTTCCTACCTTTATTATAACCAAATTATAGATAAGTATTCATATTTCTGTGCATATGGTAGCATGTTTAGCTTTCCCCTAACCATATGTTTCCCGGGTGCCCAGCTCACCATGTGTTTCCAATCAGCACCCCTGTGTGTGACTGTTCCGTAATGCTCAGTCGCCTCTCCTGGTGTTAAACTAATGGACACATCAGACTCAGGTTTCTATTCGCACCCAGCTTGACGCATACCACATGCCGCATCAATCGCTACATGGACCGATCGGAAAAACGCATTCGCATTCGCATTCGCATACCGAGTGTAAGGAATGTAGCTCATAGGTTTCAAGGCGTTTCGATTTGTTGTCGCATTCGCATTCGCATTCGCATTCCGCATAAAGCTAGGATTCCTTACACGCGGTATGCGGTATGCGAATGCGAATGCGAATGCGGCAAAAAATCGAAAAGCATCTAAGTCAATGGGGGTGATTCCTTACACGCGGTATGCGGCATGCGGCATGCGGCATGCGAATACTGAATCGGTCCATGTACCGATCGGTGCGGCATGCGAATGCGAATGCTGCTGCGTTTGCCATAGCTAACAGTGGTGAGGAAACCTGACACTGTGTGTGGGTGTGTGTGTGGGTGTGGGTGAAAGGACCCATCCCGTAATCACGCCGCACGCCGCATGCCGCATGCCGCATACCGTGTGTAAGGAATCCTAGCTTAACGCGTGTAAAGCTGAGATTCCTTCTACGTGGTATGCGGTATGCAGTATGCGGCATGCGAATGGGAAGATTCATTCTACGCGGTATGCGGCATGCGGCACATGACTGGCTATATTTAAAAAATAAAAATAAACAAGTATACTCCTTACTGCACTGTATATGACCAAATATTGCATTTATATCTATGTACTTTTTCGTAGGTCACATGGGGGTTCCTACCTTTATTATAACCAAATTATAGATAAGTATCCATATTTATGTGCATATGGTAGCATTTTTAGCTTTCCCCTAACCATATGTCTCCCTGTGCCCAGCTCACCATGTGTTTCCAATTAGCACCCCTCTGTGAGACTGTTCCGTAATGCTCAGTCGCCTCTCCTGGTGTTAAACTAATGGACAAATCAGACTCAGGTTTCTATTCGCACCCAGCTTGACGCATACCGCATGCCGCACCGATCGCTACAGGGACCGATCGAGTTGTCGCATTCGCATTCGCATTCGCATTCGCATACCGCATGTAAGGGTTGCAGCCCATTGACTTCAAGGCGTTTCGATTTTTTGCCGCATTCGCATTCGCATTCGCATACCGCATACCGCGTGTAAGGAATCCTAGCTTAAGGAATGCGCCCTTAAGGACAAAAATAGGGCATAGCGTTCCCCTCGAATATATATACTCGTATAATTCGTTATACATGACATAATACATATACAGTAAAACCTTCCTCACCGACCACTCCCCTATATCGATCACTTCATGTGGGTCCCAACAATACCATTGTAACCATATTCTAACTCCCTAAGCCGACCACCTCCCTAAATGGACCACTTAAAGTTAGTCCTCAGTTGGGTCGATTTAGAGAGGTTGTACTGTATATGTATATGTACATATGTTGTTTGCCCACCTCTTCCCTTGTCCGCCTTGTTTTCTATACATACCCAGTATACAAAGCACTCTTGTTAAAAGGTACGGACAAAATCTGAGTGAGCATTTTTTTGTACACACCATAATTATTTTTTTCTTCCTTTCTTGAAGATTTATACTGCCTATCATGGATAAGTCTGAATAGACTAGTTTTCACCATTAGACAGTTTGTTGATAGAACGCCCGAGCTTACACTTTTACCGACCAAAGGGATTTTTAAGCTCCCACATACCATGTCCCACAATGACATGGTATGACTTTGAGAGCAACTGGCCTTTGATGACGCTGTAACTTATATTATACACTTATGTGATGGCATGGAGAATCGAACCACTGACCTTCAGATTGGGAGTCCGACCTAGTAAAAAAGTCAGACTGTCTAACCACTCCCACAAATAACAACTGATATAAATAATTTAATTATATATATATATATAATACACACACTTTTTTCCATCTCTGCTAAAGGATTGCGTGCTGCGGCATGTGGGTGAACAATCGAGGGATGACTTGGAGAGGTTCACGGGGGCGGCGCATGGAGGTGGGACAGAGACACGGGGATCTGAGGGGTGTAGGGTACCTTGCCTTTGCCGGTAGAGAGGACAGACAAGCAATGGTGGGGAAAGGTGGGGATGCAGAGGCAGGGGTGGGGTGGAGGAGGCATGGTATGGGGAGGCGGAGGTGGAGGAGGCGGTGGAGGAGGCGGTGGAGGAGCCGGTGGAGGAGGCGGTGGAGGGAGCCGGCGGTGGGGGTGGGGGTGGGGGAAAGGCGGGTTGGGGAAAGGCGGGGGTGGGGAGAGGCGGGATAGGGGAGAGGCGGGATAGGGGGGAGGCGGGTTGGGGGAGGCGGGGTTGGTGGGGCGGGGATGGAGGGAGCCGGTGGTGGGTGTGGGGGGTGTGGGGGGGTGGGGAGCCTGCCAAGGTCACCATACCATTAAGATCCCTGCTCATGCACCCGAGAGACCCTGCGGACCACCCACATGTGTGAACACTGCTTTGGATCCCGCCACCCCACGCCTCCCTACACTCTCCAAGCACCTACCAACCTACCTACCCTACCCCAAACAGTGAGCGCCTGTGGGATATAGCAAGCCTGCGCGTGGAGAGTGAAGCACCGCTTGGCTGCGTCCAGTGGTCTCGACCCCCCCCCCTCCCCTCCCCCCCCCCCCACACCCCCTGACTCGTGGAACCGCCGCCTACCAGCAGAGGCGAGTTGAGATGGGTGGGGGGAGGGGGCTGGGGGGGGGGGTAGTGAGGGGGGAGGGAGCAATGTCACAACGCACCACCACCATCTTTTCCAACCGGACACGCTGGCCGAATCTGTAGAGCGCAAGGTTTCCATACAGAAGGTTGGGAGTTCGAATTCTAGCCAAGTCACCAATGTCTTGTCGCTACCTATCCTGGTGACGGGCAATAATTATAATACGATAGGACAGGGACTGGTTACAATAATATCAGGATAATGGGAAATTGGGTCATGGTGCTGGCGACCTGGTCTCCCAGTAGGGCAGCACTATAAAGTCGCCATGCGTGCACACTCTCTGCGCCCGTCCTGTATTACCGTAGATGTTGCTAGGACGTTAAACAACAACAAAAGCAAAGACGCTGATGAGAACTGTGTGTGTGTGTGAGTGTGTAAGTGTGTGAGCAAACCAGTCCCTTACCCTATCCTAGAAATGTCATTGGTTTGGGTTCGAATCCGACGATCTACCAAAACGGGAGAGGGACGCTCAACTCATTCAGCCATCCCGTCTGGTCACCAATACCGGAGACGGGCGCTCAACTCATTCGGTACAACCGAAAGTATGACTTATAAAATTGCTACTGATCATGTCCCTACCTAGGCCTGGCGCTCGACATTAAAGCTGCAGAGTCTGATGAAAACATCAAATTTTCAAAACAAAAATAATTATCCAGATTGGATTCTACATATCTAACATAGATGCTGGTGCACTTATTAAACATTTGTCCTCACATATAAGGGGATACTGAGACAATTAATAATAAAAGAACCCGTTACTGCAGAAGCCTATAGTGTTAGAGTTTTGGCAAGCTTGCCAAAATTAATTTAGCATGTTTCCATTTCAAATGTCTCAAAAGTTAGCGATTTAAAATAAAAGTTACTTCAAACTAAAGTAAGGTAGATTATAATGAACAATCTAATATTTTTATCTCAGAAAATGAGAGAAACTCAAAACCATCGGACTATGCAACTTTAACAGTATAGAACAAGGACTGGTTAACTCAGTGTCCGGATAGTCTGTACAAGCGTGCAGAGGTGATAAACCTCAGCACGGACAGGGAGGGGTGTGAGGACGGGGACACCCCCCCCCCCGCTTCCCACCCAATCCCCACTCCACCGTCCGATTTATATGGCCTTTGATCTCTGGCACCGGGATGCGGTCCTGCTATAATCATAGCCCAGTGTCAAGAAATCTATGCGCATGCCACGCGGTTCCGGTATTAATAGCGGCCTGCCCCTGCGCAGGCGCGGCGCCCCGCGACCCGGAAGTGCTTAGTTATGACCTGGCCAGTCTCACATGTGACGTCCGTTGCCATCTGTCCAGCGGTCACCACCAGGGGGGAGCCAGCGTGCAACTCGGGAGGCGCTAAAGTTGAACTGGAGGCACCCTCGAATGTCCACTTTGTGTCAATATTTAGAGCAGTTATTGAGTCCAGGGGCTGGTGTGGACTCGGCGCGACGAGTGTGGCATCAGGGTCACCTGCTGGCAGTCGCGTTGCCATGCACGCCCCCGATAAAAGTTAAAAGGAGAACTATCGGTATATATATAAATCTGAAAGTGAGAAGCGAGTGAACGTTGGGGTCAGTTGGTCAAGAGTCAGAGTTGGCGGATGCAGAGAATGACCGACTAGTCAGTATATCGAGTTAGTTTGGTATGTGAGGATTGGTGTCAGAAGGACACCGACCAGACACATTAGGAGGCTTTGTTAATTTATATACACATAATAAGATCGGGAGTTCGTGAGTTCGGTTCCCAGTTGAGTCAAACCAATGACTTAAAAATTGATACTTGTTGCTTCCTAGCCTGGTGCTCGGCATTATTAGGATAGGGCAAGGACTGGTTAGCTCAGTGTCAGGATAATGTGACTGAGTGGGATATTGGGTCATGGTGCTGGCAGCCTGATTTCCCAGTGGTGAAGCACTATAAAATCGCCATGAGTGTGTACTGTCACAAGTCGGTACCCGTCCTGATATGACCTTAGATGTTGCTAGGACGTAAAACAACAACCAAACATATGCACTCTCCCCAAAACTTGAGTGCAAACTTGCCAACTCATTCCACCGAGCCGGTGTGCTTTCCTACGCGAATTCACGTAGTAGCACAGCCGAGAAGGGTTTGAAACTGGGACGTGTATATATATCCTCTGCATACACACAATCTTACAATTTGAACTAGAGGCACCCTCGAATGTACACTTTGTGTCAATATTTAGAGCCGTTATTGAGCCCATGGGCCGGTGTGGACTCAGCGCAACGAGTGTGGCGGCAGGGTCACCTCTTGGCAGCCATGTTGCCATGCATGACCCCGAAAAGTTAAAGGAAAAATTGTCGGCATTAAGTGAGTAGGACAGTGAGCAGGCGAGCGGTGGCGCCACCATCGGAGTTTAAGCCTGACCAGTAGAGGAGTAGTCCGAGGCTCAACCACCTGATTACTGGTAGGTGGGTGTTACGAGAGTATAGAATTATGGGTTATTATACTCGAATAATTGTTACACAGCACATATATATATATATATATATATATATATATATATATTTATATATATATTATATATATATATATATATATATATATATATATACATATACATATATATGTTACCCATGCACCCAAGAGACCCTGCGGACCACCCACATGTGTGAACACTGCACTGGGTCCCGCCATCAGCATCTACATACACTCTCCAAGCACCGCTGTTCCCAACCTGCCCTGCCCAAAAGTGTAAGCTACTGTGGGATACAGCAAACCTGTGCATGGAGAGTAAACTGTATATATATATATGTATATATATATATATATATATATATATATATATATATATATATATAACATGCCCTCTCCCCAAAACTTGAGCGCAAACTTGCCTTCTAATCCCACTGAGCCGGTGTGCTTTCCTGCACGAATTCACGTAGTAGGACAGGCGAGTAGGGTTTGAAACTGGGACGTGTGTGTGTATATATATATATATATATATATATATATATATATATACATATATATACACACACACACATATATATATATATAAGTTCATAGTAAAAATATGTACACATTCCTTCATTCAGTGAAATTTTGTACTTATGTGGGTGTGTATATATGGGTCGTTCTCAGAAACTGTGTACCACTTGAGGTAGTTTACTTGAAATGCATATTTCAAAGGAACCCATTATTGGAGTGTCAATATTTTGATTTCATCATTTAGCCCAGTAATGTGGGAGATATTTTAGATCAAAAGTAAATGTTAATATTGTGTATTATGTATCTTATTGGGATGGATGTAGCTAAATAAATAGAAAATTACATCACTAATTTCTGCCATTGTCAACAGCATTGAAAATAAAGTGTCACAAACTTAATGAAAACCTCTGAACAACAACCCATTTCACTTCAAATGGTCGTATACAATGTCTTCATTAAGTTGAGAACATTTATTTCTTTTCAAACACTGAGTACAGATACAGTACAGGAACTATTTTCACCATTTCACACTCTATGCATGGACCCAGTTATGGTATAGTAAAAGATCAATCCTGAAATTGCCCCTAAACATTGAAATTTGAGCCAAACATTTGTGTAAAATTGTTGATTCCACTTGGACTGTTTGTTACCTTGCTAATATTTTTCTGCTTTTCTCTTTAATCATCACAAATAAGAGAAAACCATAGCAATGAGGTTTCAGATTATTATTACTACTGTTTATAAAGCAAGTGGCATGTGAAATGTCCTAAAAATGTCAAGCTTTGTATGGAAAATATTTGATTTTGGAGTCAGATTGGTTTCCATGCTATACTGTTATTTATTGGGTGTGAGCATCATTTGACCTACTTAAAAATGTCAGAATATGTTTATTTTCAATTATTCAGATGCGAAAGGACATACACTTTCAGGTAGCTTGTGTATATAGACTTTGACAGTATTTTGATTTTGTGGTACTGATGTCACAGTATTGGTACACAACTTCTGAGAACGACCCATATACACTTATATATACACTGTGTATGTGTATCAATTAGACCACTCCTAAAGCATTAATATCCACAGTATTCAGTAAATATTTATCCTATTCAGTATGCTTCCTGATTGTGGTTGAAAACCTCTTTGGCGGGCGCGGAGATGTGTGTGTGGTGGGCGGGGGGGGGGGGGGGGAACTACTTAAATATTTCATAAATTCTCTGTATGCACACCAGGTAGTGCATCAATTGTGTTGTAGTATATACATCATTGCTAATTCATCTGAAAAATGATTTTCTCCCGCAAGTTTTCACTGAAGTAGGTCAGACTGCAGCCACTGAAAAGTGAATGAATGAATGAATGAATGAATGAATGAATGAATGAATGAATGAACGGGTGAAAGGATGGATGAGTGAATGGATGGAAGGGTGGAAGGATAGAAGGATGGGAGGATGGAAGGATGGACAAATGGAAGGATGGATGTGTGGACGGATGGATGTGTGTTCGCTTATTCCGAAAGTGATGGCCACCCAGTAGTAAACTGATAGTGATGCCCCCCCTCTCAAGTACTAAACAGGAAGTGAAGGTCCCCCAATAGTAGAAAACAGCGAGTGATACCCTCCCAAGTAGTAAATCGAATGCAATTACCACCCAGAAGCAAACAGGAACTGATGCCTTCCAAGTACTAAACAGGAAGTGATGCCCCCCCCCCCCCCGAGTACTAAAAGTGGTAAACAGGAAGTGATTGCCACCCAGTAGCAAACAGGAAGTGATGCCACCCAAGTACTAAACAGGAAGTGATGCCCCCCGAGTACTAAACAGGAAGTGATGTCCCCTGAGTACTAAACAGGAACTGATGCCTTCCAAGTACTAAACAGGAAGTGATGCCCCCCCGAGTACTAAACAGGAAGTGATGCGCCCCCAAGTACTAAACAGGATGTTTGTTTGTTTGTTGTTGTTTTACGACCTAGCAACATCTAAGGTCATATCAGGACGGGAAGGAAGTGATTCCCCCAAGTGGTAAACAGGAAGTGATTACCACCCAGTAGCAAACAGGAAGTGATGCCCCGAAGTACTATACAGGAAGTGATGGCAATTCAATAGTAGTAAACAGGAAGTGATGATTGCAATTGGTAAACATGAAGTGATGTCCACCAATAGTAGCAAACAGGAAGTGTTGTCCACCCCCAAGTGTTAAGTAGGAAGTTATGTCTACCCAGCAGCAAACAGGAAGTGATGCACACCTAAGTACTAAACAGGAAGTGATGCCCCCCAAGTACTAAACAGGAAGTGATGGACATTAAATAGTAGTAAACAGGAAGTGATGCCCCCAAGTGGTAAAGAGGAAGTGATGGCCACCCAGTAGCAAACAGGAAGTGATGCCCCCTAAGTACTAAACAGTAAGTGATGGTCATTTAATAGTAGTGAACAGGAAGTGATGGCCATTCAATAGTAGTGAACAGGAAGTGATGCCTGCAAGTGGTAAACATGAATTGATGCCCACCAATAGTAGCAAACAGGAAGTGATGCGCCCACAAGTGGTAAACAGGAAGTGATATCCCCCCAAGTACTAAACAGGAAGTGATGCTCCTCCCCCCCCCCCGGCAATAGTAGCACACAGGAAGTGATAACCCGCCCCATAGTAGAAGCAGGAGTGATGCCCCCCCCCCCCCCACCACCACCAGCCCCCCCCCCCCCCCCAAGTGGTAAACAGGAAGTGGCGGCCACCCAGAAGTAAACTGGGAGTGAGTCTCGAGCTGGTGCTGAGCTGTAGCAGTGACACTAACTGCTAAATCAAGCTAATAAAACACCATTGTAATCGGCTATAATTACCATCTCGTGGTCGCCGATTTCACATGGCTGGACCTCGGCATTGCTTAATGACAGGGCCCCGGCGAAAGATGAGGCGGGGCGGGGCGGGGCGGGGCGGGGCGGGGCGGGGCGGGGCGGGGCGGGGCGGGGCGGGGCGGGGCGGGGCGGGCGGGGCGGGGCGGGGCGGGGCGGGGCGGGGCGGGGACGGGAGACGGGAGCGGGATGGGCTAGGCCAGGGTAGAGATGGGTGGGGGCGGGCGGGAGCCGGGTGGGGGTGGGGGCGGCAAGGGATAGGTGGGTGGGTGACGGAGAGGGTGGGAGACGGACAGGGGACGGGTGGGCGTCTATCGGGTGCTTTGCTGGGGCCTGGCGGGGGGCCGGAGGGGATACTGGCGGAGGACGGGCCGGGAGCGGGCGGAGGAGGGGCGGGGGACGGGCGGGGGAGGGGATGGGTGGGAGGAGGGGGGGAGGCAGGAAACTAGTTGTCTTCGCCATCGTCTGGCTATCAATATCATTAAGGCCATACCCGACCAGACGGGGTCCTCGTGGTTTGAGCACCTGCCTTAGAACTTGAAATCTATCCCTGGCCGAGTCAAATAAAATTGCGTATTGTATCTTGCTTGGTACATATCATTATTTGTAGGAGAGAACAATTACTGGTTGGATCCGTGTCAGAATAAGGCACTCGACTGGGATATCATGTTATGGTGTCAGCAGTATGGAATCTCTTTGAGGAAGCACTATGAAGTCGCCATAAGTGCACACTATCACACGTTGGTATCCATCCTGATAGGTTGATAGGATGTAAGATGCTACGTTGGAGCTACATGCTAACAACTTTGTCAAATCGCTATTTATATTTGGTATTTCTACTCTATTTTCCTGTAGTTCTGTGATGGCTTGTGTGATTTGAGGATGCTCCCTAAAGTCATTGTCACACCGTACCGGACTGAGTACCGGAGACCACTGGACAAAGAACTTTCTAGTCTGGTGCTCTCCGGTACACAAAATGTATCGAAATGTATCGAAATGGAGCGGAATTGGGTCAATTGGCACCGGGCGACCAGACAAGTACCGTATGTGCACTGTACATGTACCGGACAATAACCGGACTTGTAACGGATGGGTACCGGAAATGTACCGGACAAACCGGACACCAACGGATGGGTACCGGACACCAACGGATGGGTACCGGACATGTACGGATGGGTACCGGACACTAACCGGACACGTCAGTCCGGCAGTGTCTGGCAGAAGTTTTGAACACCTTCAAAACTTGTACCGGAGACCGCCGGACGTCCACCACCGGACAGCGCCGGATGGGTACCGGACGGTACCCGAACATCGCCATACAGTACCGGACAGTGTCCGGTTCTCCAGTCCGGCAAGGTCTGACAGGGCCTTAATGCATTAACTCTAACGTCCTACCCAAAACACAAGTTAGGGGGCGGGTTAGTGGAGCAAATGGTCTATTAACCTTCCAGAATCCATAACAATCTTCGTCCAATTTAAAAAAAAAAAAATTAAAATCAATAACTTTGTATAAAGTAGTAATCCCCAGTAGGCAGTAAACAATGGAGGGATCAACGAAAGCTGGCCATTAAAACTAAACCTAGCCCTGTGGTATTCATGCTCAATATTCTTTTCCGCCAATCGATATCTATGTCGAATGAACTCCCGAGGTGTGTGTTGGTGTGTGTGTGGGGGTGTATGTGTGTGTGTGGGGGGGGGAGTTTAGGGGGTATGTGTGTGTGGGTGTGGGAGTGTAGGGGGTATGTGTGTGTGGGTGTGAGAGTGTTGGAGTGTGTGAGGGTGTGGGGGTGGGGGGCGCGAAATAGGAACGAGAGCAGTGTCTGTGAAAATGAGCCAGTGTTGTTTACCTTAGCAATACCGATCAACACACCCCGGGGCCGGCCTCCTGTCTGCCCGCCTGGCCGCCTACCCACCTGCCCGCCTGCCTCCTGCCTCCTGCCTGCCTGCCTGCCTGCCTGTCTGCCTGCCTGCCGATTCCACTCAAGTCTAGAGTCAATATATAATTTCAACAAACAACTTGCATGCTTCCAGGTTATTTTTGATTTTCGGTTTGGTTGATTGGTTGATTGTTCGGGAGTTCTTCGTCCTGGCAACATCTAAGGTCATATCAGGACGGGGCCCAGTCTTGAGTCAGTGCGCACTCGTGGCGACCTTCTAGTGCTGCCCCACTGGGAGACCAGGCCACCAGCACCATGACCTGATATCCCACTCAGTCACATTTTGCTGACACTGAGCCAACCAGTCCTTGTGGTACCCATTCTGATGTGACCTTCGATGTTGCTAGGACATAAAACCCCAACAAACAAATTACCTTGCGCGTGGTGTCACACGCTAACTCGCCTGTATCAGAATAACGTGACTGAGAGGGATATTGGGTCACGGTGTCCGCAGCACGGTATCCCAGTGGGACAACACTATAAAGGAACCAAGAGCGCACACCGTCACAAGTCAATACCCATTCCTGTTATTGAGGTAAATGTGTATTCTCCTGAAGACTATTGATTCAGTGTCAATGCACTGATCTTCCATGTTGCATAAATAACAGTTATTTTTACACTTTATTATTTGCTCTCAATCTCATGCGGTGCATTGGAACGACAATTCATAATCTATTATTAAGGTTGCAATGCATTGTCCCATGAAGCATAACATTTTCAAACACAAAACAATTACCCCCATGACTTGATAGCCCACCCAGTCACATTATCCTGCCACTGAGCTAACCAGCCCTTGCCCTAACCTAATAAGGCCGAGCGCCTGTTTAGGAAGTGACAAGTATAAATTTCTACGTCATTGGTTTGACTCAAACCAGGGTTCTATTCAAACAATTACCACCATGACCTGATATCCCACTCAGTCACATTATTCCTGACACTGAGCTAACCAGCCCTTGCCCTGACCTAATAAGGCCGAGCGTCTGTTTAGGAAGTGACAAGTATAAATTTCTACGTCATTGGTTTGACTCAAACCAGGGTTCTATTCAAACAATTACCACCATGACCTGATATCCCACTCAGTCACATTATCCTGACACTGAGCTAACCAGCCCTTGCCCTAACCTAATAAGGCCGAGCGCCTGTTTAGGAAGTGACAAGTATAAATTTCTACGTCATTGGTTTGACTCAAACCAGGGTTCTATTCAAACAATTACCACCATGACCTGATATCCCACTCAGTCACATTATCCTGACACTGAGCTAACCAGCCCTTGCCCTAACCTAATAAGGCCGAGCGCCTGTTTAGGAAGTGACAAGTATAAATTTCTACGTCATTGGTTTGACTCAAACCAGGGTTCTATTCAAACAATTACCACCATGACCTGATATCCCACTCAGTCACATTATCCTGACACTGAGCTAACCAGCCCTTGCCCTGACCTAATAAGGCCGAGCGTCTGTTTAGGAAGTGACAAGTATAAATTTCTACGTCATTGGTTTGACTCAAACCAGGGTTCTATTCAAACAATTACCACCATGACCTGATATCCCACTCAGTCACATTATCCTGACACTGAGCTAACCAGCCCTTGCCCTAACCTAATAAGGCCGAGCGCCTGTTTAGGAAGTGACAAGTATAAATTTCTACGTCATTGGTTTGACTCAAACCAGGGTTCTATTCAAACAATTACCACCATGACCTGATATCCCACTCAGTCACATTATCCTGACACTGAGCTAACCAGCCCTTGCCCTAACCTAATAAGGCCGAGCGCCTGTTTAGGAAGTGACAAGTATAAATTTCTACATCATTGGTTTGACTCAAACCAGGGTTCTATTCAAACAATTACCACCATGACCTGATATCCCACTCAGTCACATTATCCTGACACTGAGCTAACCAGCCCTTGCCCTAACCTAATAAGGCCGAGCGCCTGTCTAGGAAGTTACACGTATAAAATTCTAAGTCATTGGTTTGATTCAAACCAGGGTTCTATTCAAACAATTACCACCATGACCTGATATCCCACTCAGTCACATTATCCTGACACTGAGCTAACCAGCCCTTGCCCTAACCTAATAATGTCGAGCGCCTGTCTAGGAAGTTACACGTATAAAATTTTAAGTCATTGGTTTGACTCAAACCAGGGTTCTAATCTATTCAAACCCGTGGCTGCGAATCCCATGATTTACCCAAACGAGGGATGGACGCTCAACTCATTGGGCCATCCCATTTGATCGTTTCTAGGATTTAAAACCCCAGTCGTAGTTCTGTGGTGTGATTTGCCCTCGAGCCTTTTAGCTATCGTGCAGCTGTTGTTGGGTGAGGTGATTCAATAATTTACATACGTTGTTGTGTCTACTAAGCCTCCCCCCTCACACACCATAACACCTCCCCCACAATACACACACAGGAGGCAGGCGGCCCATACAACATGCATGTACTATGCATATATATATATATATATATATATATATATATATATATATATATATATATATATATATACATGTACACAAAATATTTAAATCGCGTCCAACGTTCCAGTTTTCCACCTTTGCGTCGTGCAGCGTCACGGTCCAGTGCACAGCTGCGTATGCACGCTGCGGACATTGATGCGTGACAATCCGCCCTATATGTTACACGTGTGAACCCGGGCGCAACCTGTTTCCCGCGGCTCCTGACTGTTCTTTGTTTTTTTCCCCCCTGCACTGGTTGTTGGAGTTTTACGTCCTGGCAACATCTAAGGTCATATCAGGACGGGTACCGACTTGTTGGTTGGTTGGATGGTTGGTTGTTGGAGTTTTATGTCCGGGAAACATCTAAGGTCATATCAGGACTGGGACTGACTTGTTGGTTGGTTGTTGGAGTTTTATGTCTGGGAAACATCTAAGGTCATATCAGGACGGGTACTGACGTGTTGGTTGGTTGGGTGGTTGGTTGGTTGTTGGAGTTTTACGTCCTGGCAACATGTAAGGTCATATCAGGATGGGTACCGACTTGTTGGTTGGTTGGATGGTTGGTTGTTGGAGTTTTATGTCCGGGAAACATCTAAGGTCATATCAGGACTGGGACTGACTTGTTGGTTGGTTGTTGGAGTTTTATGTCTGGGAAACATCTAAGGTCATATCAGGACGGGTACTGACGTGTTGGTTGGTTGGGTGGTTGGTTGGTTGTTGGAGTTTTACGTCCTGGCAACATGTAAGGTCATATCAGGATGGGTACCGACTTGTTGGTTGGTTGGATGGTTGGTTGTTGGAGTTTTATGTCTGGGAAACATCTAAGGTCATATCAGGACTGGGACTGACTTGTTGGTTGGTTGTTGGAGTTTTATGTCTGGGAAACATCTAAGGTAATATCAGGACGGGTACTGACGTGTTGGTTGGTTGGGTGGTTGGTTGGTTGTTGGAGTTTTATGCCCGGGAAACATCTAAGGTCATATCAGGACGGGTACCGACTTGTTGGTTGGTTGGGTGGTTGGTTAGTTGTTGGAGTTTTATGTCTGGGAAACATCTAAGGTCATATCAGGACGGGTACTGACTTATTGGTTGGTTGGTTGGTTGTTGGAGGTTTATGTCTGGGAAACATCTAAGGTCATATCAGGTCGGGTAATGACTTGTTGGTTGGTTGTTGGAGTTTTATCTCCGGGAAACATCTAAGGTCATATCAGGACGGGTACTGACTTGTTGGTTGGTTGGTTGGTTGTTGGAGTTTTATGTCCAGGCCCCATCTAAGGTCACATCAGGACAGGTCACATTGTGATTGTGCGCACTCATGGTGACTTTATAGTGCTGTCCCACTGGGAAATCAGGCTGCTGCCACCATGACCTAATATCCCACTGAGCACATTATCCTGACACTGAGCTAACCAGTCCTTGACCTATCCTATTAAGGCCGAGTGCCAGGCTAGGAAGCAAAAAATATCAATTTTATAAGTCATTGGTTTGACTCGACTGGGAGCCCAACTCCCGATCTCCAGGACGCGAGGCCTGCACTCTCCCGATTCGGCCACCCCACCCGGTGTTCTGCACTGGAACCCTTTTATCACGGCAAACACCTGGAGTCAAACCTGGGTTCTTTCCACGGTTCTCGCCCACACAAATCACAGGCGAACTCACATTTAGCTGACATGAGCGATTTCGCTGAGAAATGAAAAAAAAAGGATAGCAAAAATAGAAGACGGTGCACGATAGTTATACAAGTAATAATGTGCATAACATTTATATATGCAATATATATCTGGCCGGGGTGCAGTTATTCACTATCGTCATATGGAACCGAAACTTTTACTTCTTGAAAACGACACCGAATTCCACTGTGGTGGTTGTATTCAAGTTTACACACCACCTATGACGTGTTGCTGATTAAAAATATATAAATGTATTCATTGTGGTCGTTATATTTAAGTTTACACACCTTCTATGACATATTGCTGATTTTATTTTTTTTAAACATACAAAAACAAACTCAGTAACTAACTTTTCTTTCTTTCTTGAAGATTTATACTGCCTGTCATGGATAAGTCCGAATAGACTTGTTTTCACCATTAGACAGTTTATTGATAGAAATCCTGAGCCTACACTTTTACCGACCCAAGGGATTTTTAACCTCCCACACCACATAGACATGGTATGAGAGCAACTGGCATTTGATGATGCTGCAAGTTATACACAGCAGTGGTTATGCAAATTGGCAGAGGTGATGACCTGGGGAATCGAACCACCAACCTTCAGATTAGGAGTCCGACCTAGAAAAAAGTCAGACACTCTAACCAATCTGCCACAGAGAACTCCACGTTACGATAATATTCTAAGGCTATTTATTGCAGACATGATAACCACAAATACAATTACATGCCTAAGTTGGTGAAACACCATGATCCCATCGTTCTGAGACCCCCACCCCATCCCCTCCACCCCCCCCCCCCCACATCCCCACCACCACCCTCCATCAAAAACACAGTTACCATCCTTACCCCGCTCCTCCCGCCACCCCTCTCCCCTCTCCCCACTACCCCCCCCCCCCCAGGTCCGACCGCCCCAACCCCCTCCACCCCACTTTCACCGGTCCCCTCACACTGGCGCCTCTTATCCCCTCCCCCAGCCCTCCCGCCCGCTCTCAAACCCCCACTCCGCTCCCGCCGGCCTCTCCCTGCTCCCCCACCCGTCCCCTCCTGCCCCCACCCACCCAGCCCCCTCCCAATTCCTCCCGTCGCCCATCTCCCGATGCCTCTTCCCGACCCCCCCCCCCCCCACCCCCGCTGCCGTCCACCCCCACCCCTCCCGCACACATCAGACGGGATGGCCGAATGAATTGAGCGTCCGTCTCCTGATTTGGTAGATCGTGGGATTCGAACCCACAGGTTCGAACCCTCGTCGAGTCAAACCAATGACTTAAAATAACAATTGACACTTGTCGCTGGTGGCCTGGTCCCCCAGTGGGAAATCCCTTTAAAGTCGCCATAAGTGCACACTGTCACAAGTCAGTACCTGTCCTGATATGACCTTAGATGTTGCCAGGGTATGCAGGTATAGCAATACCTCAGGGAGTTTGACGCCCCTGCCTTGCAGAGTTCTAAACCACTGCCTTGTGGTACAGGTCCTTGACAGAACCGAAGGCTAAGGGAGCAAACCCTAAACAGAAAACCATGTCACTGTGGCAGCATTAAGGGCGGTTGATGTATGGAACTCCCAACATCTCCCGACCAGCCACTGCAGGGACAAATAGTTTTGCGCCTGTCTTGACATGTTCTTGCCGGTGTGAAACCTGTATTTGCTCCCCGAGAGAGTGCCGCTGGTAACTTGCAAAAGCCAGCAGCACTTCAACACTTTTGCAGGCAGCTTTCATGAAATGTACAACCGCACAAAGCCTGACTCATGGACGCAACTCTCACAGCAGAGAGCTAAATGGAGAGCGGCAGTCAAGTAATGAAAGCAGTCTTTGTCGCATCGCGACCGACAGCATGATGATGATGATGATGATGATGATGATGTTGCCAGGGCTCAAAACTCCAATAACCAACCTTCCGCCCACACCCCCTTCCCTCCAGCCCAACAACCCCTCCCCTCCCATGACACCCCCCCCCTCCCCCATCCCCTCCAACCCACCCCTCCGATCCCACACCCCATCTCATCACACATCCCCTCCCATCCCACCCACCCCTCCCCTCCCCACTCCCTGGGCCCCTAACCCAACACGCCCCCCCCCACACCCACACCCACAATCACAGTAAACCCACGGAGAAGGCGCCCGTGTCGGCGGGCATCTGGGGGGAGGGTGGCGGGGGACGGGGGACGGGGGGCGGGGGACGGGGGACGGGGGACGGGGGACGGGGGACGGGGCGGGGCTGAGGCGGGCAGAGTGGCGGGCTATGCCGGCGTTTAATCACGGTGCCAGTGACCGGGCATGGCGGGGTGGAGTCGACGCGCGCCACATAATGTATTTCCAGTGTAGATTTGTGTGTATAATGGTGGCTATTTACCGATGCATTGAAGGCTGTCAACAGCAGCGCGTCCGTGGTATCGGGTCACGACTCAGGCACGTAATCAATAGACCGGGCCGGGCTCAGGGCCCAGCCGGGCCGGGCTCGGGGGCCGGGCTGGGCCGGGCTCGGTGGCCGGGCCGGGCTCGGTGGCCGGGCCGGGCTCGGTGGCCGCTGTCTACTGCCCGGCCACTACCCACAATCTTATCTATCTTACCACGGCAACTCTGATACAGCCACATCCACTCCCATACACCCACACACTTCTACTCAGATCCACTCACCTACACCCACACCCACTCACTTCTACTCAGACCCACTCACATACACCCACACCCACTCACTTCTACTCAGACCCACTCACCTACACCCACACCCACTCACTTCTACTCAGACCCACTCACATACACCCACACCCACTCACTTCTACTCAGACCCACTCACCTACACCCACACCCACTCACTTCTACTCAGACCCACTCACATACACCCACACCCACTCACTTCTACTCAGACCCACTCCCATACACCCACACCAACCCACTTCTACTCAGACCCAGTCACATACACCCACACCTCTCACTTCTACTCAGACCCACTCACCTACACCCACACCCACTCACTTCTACTCAGACCCACTCACATACACCCACACCCACTCTGCTACAGCCACACCCAATCCCATACACCCACACCAACCCACTTCCCCTCAGACCCACTCACCTACACCCACACCCACTCACTTCTACTCAGATCCACTCACATCCACCCACACTCACTCACTTCTACTCAGACCCACTCACATACCCCCACACCCACTCACTTCTACTCACATCCACTCACATCCACCCACACCCACTCACTTCTACTCAGACCCACTCACATACACCCACACCCACTCACTTCTACTCAGACCCACTCACATCCACCCACACCCACTCACTTCTACTCAGACCCTCTCACCTACACCCACACCCACTCACTTCTACTCAGATCCACTCACATCCACCCACACTCACTCACTTCTACTCAGACCCACTCACATACACCCACACCCACTCACTTCTACTCAGACCCTCTCACCTACACCCACACCCACTCACTTCTACTCAGACCCACTCACCTACACCCACACCCACTCACTTCTACTCAGACCCACTCACATACTCCAACACCCACTCACTTCTACTCAGACCCACTCACCTACACCCACACCCACTCACTTCTACTCAGATCCACTCACATCCACCCACACTCACTCACTTCTAGTTCTACTCAGACCCACTCACATACACCCACACCCACTCTGCTACAGCCACACCCACTCACATACACCCACACCAACCCACTTCCACTCAGACCCGCTCATCTACACCCACTCTGCTACACCCACACCCACTCACCTACACCCACACTCACCTCCACCCACACACCAATAACCACACCCACTCACCTACACCCACACCCACATATAATTATATATATAGCTATATATAATTATATATATAATATAGATATAAATACAATATATATATCTACATGTATGCTATGTATACATGGTATTTATATATACATATTAATTTATTATATGTGTGTATATATTACTATATAGACTACTTAAATAATGAAGTGACTTATGATGAAATACCTCGATAAAAACACATCCGATTGTCACCAATAAACTCGGTGATATGTTCAGCATGTGCTGGAGTCACGTCAAACCACGCCCCACTCCCACCCTCACTCCCACCCCAACTCCCACCACCGCCCCACCCCCACCCCCATCGGCATGTGTGCAAAGCTATGCAGGTGGATGATCCTTCACAATACCCCACAATACCACACACACCCAACCTCTTCCTCCCGGCAGAAATCTATCGTCCATTGCCCGACACAAATGCCCTGGCACCGTTTTGCCCACCTGCCAATTGCCCGCCCACCAGTTGCCCACCCACCACTTTTGGTTAGTTTTACCCACCACTCACCACTTTTGCCCACCCACCACTTGATCACTACCCACCAGTTGGCCACCCTACATTTGCCCACCCACCACTTGCCCACCCATCAATTGCCCATCCACCACTTGCCCACCATCCACTATTTGCCCACCCACCATTTGCCCACCCACCACTTGCCCCACCACCACTCCACCACTTGCCCACCCACCACCATTTGCCCACCCACCACTTTCCCACTGACTACTTTCCCACCCACCAATTGCCCACCCACCAATTTCCCACCCACTACTTGCCCGTCCAACTCTGATTACCGACCTTAGATAGATATGGCACCTGAGCAATGTAAATAAATACTTCCCTTACGTCTGCTCACCCAACACTATAGCTATTTCAATTTGCACGCATGCGCACGCGAACGCACACCCGCATCAACCGCACGGTCTGTGAATAATTAAAAGGAGGATCGCTGTTTATCTCCTACCTACCCCCCCCCCCCCTCCCCCACACACACTTTTCTATTTTTGCACAAAACTACCGAAATGGTGGGAAATTAATAGTTGTAGTATCGCATTCACGACCGCCCTGCCCCGCGCTCCGCTCAACACCACCACCACCACCACCACCACCACCATCACAACCCCAAAATCAGATCGCGTCTTAAAGCAAGCAAACACTTCCCGGAGATGGCACAACCGGAAGTGGGCGCCTGGAACGCAGCTTAATGAACGAGGGGTGTTTGTGTATCGACCGGCGCCCGGCCTGCGGGCGCCCGGCGCCCAGCCTGCGAGCGCCCGACCCCGGGGTACCCGTGTAGGCCGGGCCCGCCTCATGAAGCGGCTCGCAAGTGTCCAGTTCCCAACAGAATCATCTTCCCATTATGAAATATCGATGTTTGTAGCGGGCGCTGTTTGCGCTACACCCGGCGCGCTGTTGACTTTGACACTTGGCGCGATAGGCGACCTTCTCCTCTGCCTTTTCCAATCAATATGACTATAGGGGTGTGGGTGGGGTGTGGGTGTGGGTGTGGGTGTGGGTGTGGGTGTGGGTGTGGGTGTGGGTGTGAGTGTAGGTGGGTGGCATCTGTCTCGTCTCAGTCAGAACCTGCCGAATATAGCGCGAGAGAATGGGAATGGATGGAGTGAAGGGAGGGTAGAGATGATGGTGGTGTTGGTGGTGGTAATATTGGGGGGGGGGGGTCGAGGGGGAGAGGAGAGGCGACGGTGCAAAGGGCGGGGGGGGGGGGGAGATGGGGGAGAGGGGAGAGTGGAGAGGGGAGGGGAGAGTGGAGAGGGGGGAGAGGGGAGAGGGGAAATCGGAGAGGGGAGAGGGGGAGAGGGAAAGGAGAGAAGCAGAGGAGGAGGGAGAAGGGAGACTGTGGGAGAGGAAGACTAGGAGGAGAGGAGGAGAGGAGAGATGGAGAGCGGAGGGAGAGCGGGAGGGAGAGAGGAAGAGAGGTGATAGGGGAGAGGGAGGGAACAGAGGGAGAATGGGTAGAGATGGAGAGGGAGAGGGGGGAGAGAGGGAGAGAGGGTGAGAGGCGGAGAGACAGTGTGAAAGAGGGGAAGAGGGGACGAGGAAGAGCAAGAGGGAGAGGAAAAGATGCGGATAGGGAGAGAGGAATAGGGGAGAGAGAGAGGGGAGATGGTGAGAGGGGGATACAAGAAGAGGGGGATAGGGATGTGGGGAGAGAGTGATGTGGGGAGAGAGGGAGATAGCTATGGTGACCGTGCGGCTGAGACGAGGGCAGTTCCAGGGTTGTTTTATTTTCACGTCGCTGGGTAAAAGGCAGCAGTGGCGGGTGTGGTGGTGGTTGGTGGTGCTGGTGCTGGTAGTGGCGAGCGTCCCTCGTGACGCAATCATCATACGATCTTGGCGCGTTCCGGCCGCGGCCACTAGGTGGCAGCCTCATTTCGTGAGGCGCATCATCAAACGGGAATGATTGATTCTGATTAATCGCTTACAACGTCTACTATTTCAGGGCGATATGAAGTTCTCTGATTGCAGGCGCCTCCTTGCCGTGGCCCCGCACACACCTCGGCTCACCCCGGCACGCCAACCCCGCGCCCGGCCCGGCGCCGCCCGCCCCACCCGCCCGCCCGATCCGCCACATCGCATCCATCGCCTACTCGATTCTAATTAATTTCACAGTGGCCTGTTTGTGGTGTTTGTGAGAATGAGTATGTGTGCGCGTGGGTAAGGGGAGGTGGGGCGGGGTCGGGAAGGGAGGGGAGGGGAAGGAGGAGGAGGGAGGGAGGGGAGGGGGGAGGGGGAGGGAGGGGAGGGAGGGAGGGGTAGACACGACCCTAGAGAGGAGTGGAACTGGAAGGAAGGGGTAAGGGAGAAGGAGTGTGGGGGTGGGTGAGAGGAGATGGGGTGGAGGGGGAAGGAGGGGCAAGGGAGGGCATGGGAAGGGGAGGGAAGGGAAAACGGAGGAGGGAGGAGAGGAGGGAGAGGAGAGGAGAGGAGAGGAGAGGAGAGGAGAGGAGAGGAGGGGAGGAGGGAGAGGAGAGGAGAGGAGGGAGCGGAGAGGAGGGAGAGGAGAGGAGAGGAGAGGAGAGGAGAGGAGAGGAGAGGAGAGGAGAGGAGAGGGGAGTGGAGTTATGGGAGGGGAGCGGGGCGGGGAGGGGAGTGAAGCGGGACGGGAGGGTGGGAGGAGGACGAGGACTAGAAGAGATGTGGATGAAGGTGGCAAGGTGATGGGGGGGGAGGGTCGAGCCATGGAAAGCCGGGGAGCGGGAGAGGGGTCCATGGGTACGGTTCAGGCGAGCTTCGTAAGTAGGGGCGACTCGAGGACAGTCGAGAAGCGCACGTGCCGTTGGGGTAGGGAGGTTCTGACAATCGGGGGAAGGTTCGCAAGGCCGTGGGCTACCGGAGTGGGCGTGAATGATGAGACTGGGTGGGGAGGAGAGGGAGGAGACGGGAGAGGGATGGGTGTGTGGGGGAGTGAAGGTTGGAAGGACATGGGGGTAGGGAGGGGAGGATGAGGAGGAGATGGATGGGGAGGAGAGGGAGGGATGCGGAGGGTGTAGGGTGAGGGTGGTGGGGGGTAAGGGGAGGGAAAGGTTAGAAGGGCATGGGGGTAGGGAGGGGAGAGAGGAGGAGATGGGAGGGAGTGTTCATTCCTTTGCCAACTGGCCAACCAACACGCTGACGGACCTCATAGACGGGTCGGTCGGCCACGGTAATTTAGGAAGCCACACGCATTAATGTGGGCCACACGCACTAAGTAGTCACCTACTCACGACCCGCAACTTAACACAACCGAGAGGCCCACACTCATAAGTGCGACCGGTCGCAGTGGCCGAATCGGCAGAGCGCGGGCCTCGCGTGCGTGAGATCGAGAGTTTGGGGTTCCCGGTCGAGTCAAACCAATGACTTATAAAAATGTATACTTGTCGCTTCCTAGCTTGGTGATCGACATTAATAGGATAGGGCAAGGACTGGTTGGCTCGGTGTCAGGATAATGTGACTCGGTGGGATATCTGGTCATGGTGTCAGCAAAATGATTTTCTAGTGGGGCAGCACTATAATAAAGTCGCCATGAGTGTGCATTGTTACAAGTTGGTACATGTCCTGATATGACCTTGATGTTGCCAGGACGTAAAACTCCAACAACCAACCAACCAGCACTATAAAGTCCCCATGACTGTGACCTGTCACAAGTCGGTACCCGTCCTGATATGACCTTAGATGTTGCTAGGATGTAAAACAACAAACAAGCAAATCCTAATATGACCCGAGATGTTGCACCTCCCACTGCACCCATATTAAAGCTGCACAGTCAGATAAAAGCATCACATTTCAAAAAGCTAAACTTATCTGGATTTGAACTTACATGTGCAACTTTGACTTAGATACTGGTGCACTTATTAAAGCTGCATAGTCCGATGAAAACATCACATTTTCAAAAACCAAAACAGTTATCTAGATTTGATTCTACATATTCAACGTAGATACTGGTGCAATTATTAAGTATTTGTTGCTGCTTAGAAGGGCTTAATAAGTCAACTTAATAGAAAGTGCTATACCTGAAGTTTATTGTGTCAGGGTATTGGCGAGATAAAAGATTCACCCGTGTACTCGATGTACTCGGGTGAATACCAACCCTATATAAAAACGGTCGAAAAAGCGGGTTAATGAAATGAAAGCCTAATTTCACAATCTAAGAAGCACCATTTATTCTTTGTAGATGTCTTCATATTTACCCACTACCTTTGAGTTGAAAAATATAATAAAATAGCTAGTTTCATACGATTTAAAATTGAAATCGACGGCGTTCTATGGCCGCCATCTTGGATTTTTGTATTCTCTCCCATTTCACCAAAATCTGTGCCAATATATGTAGCCATTTGATCATGGAACCACAGTTTCTACTTCCTGTTCCATACTAAAGCTATTTTCGCCCGTATTTACACTATGTTGTCATTCACCCGTGTACTATACATGGGTGAATCTTTTATCTAGGTATTGGAGTGCTTGCCAAAAGTAATTTGGCATGTTTTGATGTCAAATATCTCAACAAAAGTTAACCATTTAAAATAAAAGTTACTTCAAAATAGAGTAAAGTAGATTATAATGATTAACAAAATGTATTTTTCTCGGAAAATGGCAGAAACTCAAAAGCATCGGACTATTCAACTTTAAGCACTTGGTGTTGCATAGAAAGACATAGAAAATCCGTTGAATAGAACCTGTCACTGCTGAAGTCTATGTGGTCAGAGTTTTGACAAGCACGCCAAAATAAAGGTTGCATGTTTACACTTCAAATGTGTCCTGAGTGAGTTGGCTGTTGGAGTTTTACGTCCTGGCAACATCTGAGGTAATATGCTTTAGTAATTTTAAAGCAAAGCCACTTCAAACTAAAGTACGGTTGGTTGCTTGTTTGTTTGTTGTTGTTTTACGTCCTAGCAACATCTGAGGTCATATCAGGACAGGTACCAACTTGTGACAGTACGCACTCATGACGACTTTATAGTGCTGCCCCACTAGGAGACCAGGCCACCAGCACCATGACCTGATATCCCACTCAGTCACATTATCCTGACACTGACCCAACCAGTCATTTCCCTATCCTAATAATGCCGAGTGCCTGGCTAGGAAGCGACAAGTATAAATTTGTATGTCATTGGTTTGACTCGACCAGGGTTCGAACCAACAAACCCATGGGTTCGGATGCCACGATCTCCCAAAACAGGAGACGGACGCTTAACTCATTCGGCCATCCAGTCTGGTTCTAACGTAAGGTATATTATAAAGATCACCCTCATATAAGTTATCTCAGAAAATGACAAAAACTTAAAACCAGCGGACTATGCAACTTTAACAGAAACCAGAACTCGTATCATCATTTGCTAGCGGATTTTTTTTTTTATATCTGGAGGGTGGGAGAAAAAAGCCCTCATAATGTGCTACCGGAAAAAGAAATCATACACAACAGCACTTCTAGCATTGACAGAAGCCACACCATGTGTTAAACTGCTTTCAACTCGGAGATCACGCATGCGCATGCCCTAAGTCCCATTGAATGTAGGCGACTTAAAAGAGCAGGCAAAATCACTTGTGGTTGCACTATGCTCCGGTCGGGATCGGGAGGTGGTTGGTTGGTTGGTTTATTGTTGGGGTTTTACGTCTTAGCAACATCAATGGTCATATCAGGACGGGGTACCGATACTTCGCGCTACCTAGCGGGGGGTTGGCCATTAATAGGATAGGGCAAGGACTGGTTAGTGCAGTGTCAGGATAATGTAACTGAGTGGGATATCGGGGCATGGTGCTGGCTGGCTGCTGTGTTTCCCAATAGTGCAGCACAATAAAGTTGCCATGAATGTGCACTGCCACAAGACTATAATAAACTTACAACATTGCTAGGATGTAAAATCGCAAACAAAGATAGCTATTCTATAAATAGAACCCCACATTCTTAACTTCTTCAATTCTTACCAAAAGGAAACAGGGGTGCGGTTGGTTGGGGTTTACGTCCTTGCAACCTTTAAGGTCATATCAAGACAGGTACCGACTTGTAACAATGTGCACTCATGGCGACTTCATAGTGCTGCCCCACTGCAAAACCAGGCCACTGGCACCATGGCCTGATATCCCACTCAGTCACATTATCATGACACTGAGCCAACCAGCCCTTTCCCAATCCTATTAATGCCGAGCACCAGGTTAGGAAGTGCCAAGACTAGTATCAATGTTTAACTTGTTGGTTTGACTCAACCATACGGGTTCGAACCCCACGATCTACCAAAACGGGAGACGGACGCTCAACTCATTCGGCCATCCTGTCTGGTTTGTGTGTATGTGTGTCTGTGTTTTACATCAGTTGATTAAGAGGGGGGGGGGGGGGGTTCCAATCATAGACAATTGTTCTTCCTCATTCCACTGCTCCTTACCCTACCTTCGAAATGCCGAACCCGACAAGTATACATTTTTAAGTCAGTGGTTTGACTCCACCAGAGTCCGAAGCTGGGGGTTCGAATCCCACAGCCTACCAAAACGGGACGCGGGCGCTCAACCCAGTCGGCCATCCCATCCCGTCTGATCTGCTAGATTTGATTTAATTTTGTTTTATTGTAAGTAGTTTATTCTCATGACTAAGTCACTGATCAGTGTCAGGGCACCGATCTACCACCCCCCGGGCGTACTTTCTAGTGTATTTACACATGGGATTTGGTTGTTTATTGGGTGCTTACGTCCTAGCAACACCTAAGGTCATATCAGGAAGGATACCAAATTATGCCACTGCGAGGTCACGGCGATTGTGTAGTGCAGACTCACTGAATAACCATATTGTTGGCACTATAACTCGATATCCCACAGAGTAACATTATCCTACTGAAAAGCAATCCAATATTTGCGATATTCTATTAACGCGAAACTCCATGCCAGGTAGTGACACGTATCGATTTTGCGAGTCAGTGGTTTGACTTGATCAGGATTCAAACCCACAACCTCACACAAGAGAAGCCTGGCAGACGACAGCATTCTTACAGATGCTGCCGTGCAGACGGATATAAATGAGACCCATTGTCATTTACACGTATTGAACATGCGAAAACCGTCTGCTGTAAGTCAAATCAAATGCAAATCAAGTGACATGGTTGGTTGGTTGTTGGAGTCTTATGTCCTGGCAACATCTAAGGTAATATCAAGACAGTACCGACTTGTAACAATTTTCACTCATGGCATCTGCATAGTGTTGCCCCACTGCGAAATCAGGCCACTGGCACCATGACCTGATATCCCACTCAGTCACCTTATCCTGACAATGAGCCAACCAGTCCTTGCGCTATCCTAGTAATGCCGAGCGCCAGGCTTGTCGCTTCCTAGCCTGGCGCTCGGCATTACTAAGATAGGGCAAGGACGGGTTGGCTCAATGTCAGGATAATGTGACTGAGTGGGATATCAGGTCATGGTGCCAGTGACCTGGTCTCCCAGTGGGGTAGCCCTATAAAGTCGCCATGAGTGTGCACTGTCACAAGTCGGTACCCGTCCTCCATGTAATGGGAGTATGATATATATATATAGCCACACACACACCATTCCTGCTTTATGAACATATATAATGTCGACTAAAGTTAGCTCAGAGGGGAAACAAGCGGAACAGATGCAAATAAATACCAGCACACATGGCCACTCTTGACGTGTCCCCCCCTCGCCCTTTCCCCCTCCCCCACCTCCCCTCCACTTCCAACCCCTTCCCCTCCCCCCTCCACTTCCAACCCCCTTCCCCTTCCCCCTCCCCCTCTCCGTCACTCCAGCCTCAACACAAGCACAAGTCAAGCTTGAGTTTTTAAATGAACAAAACCGTCTACTGTGAATGGCCAGTGTCACAAACGCCCACGGCCGGTGGAAGGGGGGGGGGGGGGGTCCGGGGGGGGGGGCGGGGGGGGGGGGGGGCGTTCGGGGGGTTCCGGCGGCGCTCGGTGGCCGCGGTGCCCGGTGATGCATTGTGATCGGCTACGGGAGAAGATGCGGCTGTTCCGGCTTTAATCACGGCCAGTGTGGAGGGGGGAGCTGGGCATGCGCAGACGCCTCGAACACTGCGCAGCTTCCGGAAGACACGCCGCCACAAGGTATCGCAAGGGCGGGAAAGTGAGTGTGTTTGTGTGTGTGTGTGTGTGTGTGTGTGTGTGTGTGTGTGTGTATGTGTGTATGTATGTATAAATGTATGTATGTATATATGTATGTATGTATGTATGTATGTATGTATGTATGTATGTATCTATGTATGTTACGTATGTACATATGTATGAATGTGCATGTCTAAAATATAAACAAAATCTCAGCAAAAGTAGGGGGGATATGGGGGCATGCACCCCAAGATTTCTTTTTTTAACCTACAATTAAAATGAAATGGTGCAATCTGGCACCTACTTGGACATATTTTGGCCTTGAAATTCCAACTGTTTAACAAATAATTCATCAAAAATGATAAAACATTGCAGGCAGAATTCCTCCCCACCCCCCCTGCTGATTTGGAAACTTAGTTTTCACTGAAAAGAGCGATTTTGATGAGAAATGGGATCCCTGCATGAGAACCTGATAGGCGATAGGCGAGAGGCACCGCCGCATCACATAATTAGTTATACGCACGCCCCCAAGAAAGTTGATGCATTGATTCGGCGCTAAGAGTAAGAGTATAAGACTTAACAGTGATATATAGTGCAAAGTCTCCGCTAACTCGCCACGGGGACGAGAAGCGCCATAAAGACCAGACACAACAGACACACACCGCTCTGGGGTCCGTGATGGGGGTCACCGCTGACTGCCGAAACATTGCCTGCCAAATAATACAAAGTAGGGCTTTCAAACGCGAAAAGAGCGCTTTTGATGAGAAATGGGATCCTTGCATGAGGACTAGATAGGCGATAGGCACCGCCACATCATATAATTAGTTATACGCCCCCAAGAAAGTTGATGCATTTATTCGGCGCTAAGAGTAAGAGTATAAGACTTAACAGCGATATATTGTGCAAAGTCTCTGCTAACTCGCCACGGGGACGAGAAGCGCCATAAAGACCAGACACAACAGACACGCGCCCCTCGGGGGGCCGTGATGGGGGTCGCCGCTGACTGCCGAAACACTGCCTGCCAAATAATACAAAGTAGGGCTTTTCCCCCACACAGACGTGACACCACCCCCCCCCCCCTCCTCCCCCCCCCCTCCCCCACTCTGCTGATTTGGAAACTCAGTTTTCACTGAAAAGAGCGATTTTGATGAGAAATGGGATCCCTGCATGAGGACTAGATAGGCGATAGGCACCGCCACATCATATAATTAGTTATACGCCCCCAAGAAAGTTGACGCATTGATTCGGCGCTAAGAGTAGGAGTATAAGACTTAACAGCGATATATAGTGCAAAGTCTCCGCTAACTCGCCACGGGGACGAGAAGCGCCATAAAGACCGACCGTGGCGGACACGCGCAGCCCCGGGGGCCGTGATGGGGGTCGCCGGCGACCGCCTAAATGCCGCCTGATGGATTCAAGGATCAAGTCACCCTATTATCGCTCGTCCTCGGCTTATTAGCCCCGTGCATTATCCAATTCCTCTAATCTGCTGTGCGGGCAGCTCCGCTAATGCCCGTTATTGACTTTTCAATTCGGAATCACAGATCTGGTTGCGGTGTCAGTCTCGGGTCGACCCGCCACCAGTAAACCGCCCGATTTATCATCCAATTATTGTCCTGTTCAGATGGAGGTTTTATGATAGAGAGTGTTCGTTGTTTTTCTCTCCCTCCCACCCTCCCCTCTTCCCTCTCCTCACTCACACCCAACCCATCCCGGGCTTTTTTTTCTTATTATTATTCATGCGGGCAAATTCGGATGAAGTGTAAATTTTTTTTTTTTTTTTTTAAATGTAAGTGTTTTTTTGTGTGTGTGTTGCTCTGCCCTGGTTCAACGCCTCACCCAGTCCCCCCCCCCCCTCCCTGCCCCCGCCCGCCGTCCATCCCCCCACACCTCCGAGGCGCGAGGAACGGCGGCGAGGTAATGGAGTGCTCGTGACGGCGGGTGATGTAATGACATTGTTATTAGTGGTGATGGCGGTAAGTGGGACGGATACAGCGTGACAATGCCAAGCGCGCTATTGACAAATAATGAAGGAGTCTAAATAACGAGCCAGTCTGACCCTACCCTGATTGCTATACTTAGGGCAGGTTATGGTCGAGGCACTGCAGGGTGGGCCGGTTGGTGGGTACGTGAGTGTGTGTGTGTGTGTGTGTGTGTAGGTGTGTGTAGGTGTGTGTAGGTGTGTGTAGGTGTGTGTAGGTGTGTGTGTGTGTGTTCGTGTGTGTGTATGTGTATGTGTGTGTATGTGTGTGTGTGTGTGTGTTCGTGTGCGTGTGTGTGGTAGGGTGATGGAGTCAAACAGAGTTGGTTGGTGCTCATGTGTATGTGTGTGGGCCGGTTGGTGGGTGCGTGTGTCGGTGTGTGTGTGTGTATGTGTGTGTTCGTGTGGGTGTGCGTGGTGGGGTGATGGAGTCAAACAGAGTTGGTTGGTGCGCATGTGTATGTGTGTGGGCCGGTGGTGGTGTGCGAGTGGTGATGTGTTTCGTGTGCTGTGTGTGTGGGGTGACGTGGCGTGGTTGGGTGATGTGTAGGACGTCGGTGTGCTGTGTGTATGTGTGTGTGCGTGTGTGGTGGGGTGATGAGGAAACGTGCAGAGACAGAGTTGGGTGTGGTGTGGTATGTGGTCAGTGGTGGTGTATGTATGTTGTGCTGTGCGTGTGAATGTGTGTGTGTGTGTGTGTGTGTGTATGTGTGTGTGTGTGTGTGTGGTGATGGGAGGCAAACACGGGTTGGTTGGTTGTTGGAGTTTTACGTCCTGGCAACATTTAAGATCATTTCATCATGGGTATGGACTTGTGACAGTGCGCACTCACTGAGACTTCATAGTGCTGCCCCACTGGGAAATCGTGATGCCAGGACCATGACCCGATATCCCACTCAGTCACATTATCCTGATACTGTGCTAACCACTCCTTGCCCTATCCTAATAATGCCGAGTGCCTGGCTAGGAAGCGACAAGTATCAATTTGTTAGGTCATTGATTTGACTCGACCAGGGTTCAAAACTGCGTTTGAATGCCACGATCTACCAAAATGGGAGACGGACGCTCAACACATTCGGCCACCCCGTCCGGTGTGGAGGCAAACAGAGACCGCAGCAAGATCCTAGCGTTCAATGTTTAGCTCAGTGTCTTCTTGCCGGGTTGTATTTCTGCTTCCAGAATAAATATCACATTATGTTGATGTTGTTTGTTAATACCTTCTGTCCTAGGAACATCTCAAGTCTCCACCGGAACTTATTAAACCATTTGTTGCTGCATAGAAAAACACAGCACTTCAATTGAATAGAACCTTTCACTGCCGAAGTTTACAGCGTCTGAATTATTATGTGCATGCCAAAACTATATTGGTATGTTTTCACTACAAATAGCCCCAAAAGTTAACCATTTATAATCAAACTTCCTTCAACCTAAAGAAATGCCAATAATACCAATCAAGCTCATATAATTTATCTAGCAAACCAAAACAAACAAAAATGGCAGAAACTCAAAACCATCAGACTATGCAACTTTAATATTGCTTCTGTGCAGGAATAATTGTTTAATATGATCTCGAGGATCAAATGTGGGAAAATCCATTGATTATGCAACTTTTAACAGAGAAATATTGTTCTTGTTGTCGAGATAGATTATTTTCGGTTTTCTCTTTTAAACATTAGCGCAGCGCTGGGCCCCCCTCTTACCCCCCCCCCCCCTCCCCCCTAGCACTGCCTGTGTGGCAGTGATGGCTGTCAATCACGCCCCAACTGATGTTTAATAGTAATAGCCCGTCAGATATAAACGGGCCACTGTGATGCCTGACGTTAACTGAGCCGACTGACAGTCACACTGAGATGCCTGACGTTAACTGAGCCGACTGACAGTCACACCGAGATGCCCGACGTTAACGGAGCCGACTGGCAGTCACACCATGATGCCAGACATTAACTGAGCTGACTGACAGTCACACCGAGATGCCTGATTTTAACTGAGCCAACTGGCAGTCACACCGAGATGCCCAACGTTAACTGAGCTGACTGACAATCACACCATGATGCCTGACTTTAACTGAGCCGACTGACAGTCACACTCTGATGCCCGACGTTAACTGAGCTGACTGGCAGTCACACCATGATGCCTGACGTTAATTGCGCCGACTGGCAGTCACACAAAAATGACGGACATTACCTGAGCCAACTGACAGTCACACCGAGCTGCCCGAGGTTCACTGACCCGACTGGCAGTCACACCGAGATACATGACGTTACCTGAGCCAACTGACTGTCACACCGATATGCCTGACGTTAACTGCGCAGACTAGCAGTCACACCGAAATGCCCGAGGTTAACTGAGCCGACTGACAGTCACACCGAGATGCCCGATGTTAGCTGCGCCAACTGACAGTCACACAGAGATGCCCGACGTTAACTGAGCCGACTGCCAGTCACACCGAGATGCCCGATGTTAACTGTGCAGACTAGCAGTCACACCGAGATGCCCGAGGTTAACTGAGCCAACTGACAGTCACACCGAGATGCCTGACTTTAACTGAGCCGACTGGCAGTCACACCGAGATGCCCAACGTTAACTGAGCCGACTGACAGTCACACCGAGATGCCCGACGTTAACTGCGCCGACTGACAGTCACACCGAGATGCCTGACGTTAACTGAGCCGACTGGCAGTCACACCGAGATGCCCGATGTTAACTGCGCCGACTGACAGTCACACCGAGATGCCCGACGTTAACTGAGCCGACTGACAGTCACACTGAGATGCCTGACGTACAACAGACAATGCGCGAAATCCGTGGATCTTACATATATATCCATGTGTCGTCTATTCGGGCCAGTTAGAGCGGCGCATTATTATTACACAGTTGGTCGGCAGGATGTACTAAGTCGAGGCCTGGCGCCGTCCCATACAAGAACATTACAAGTATATACATGACGAGTACACAGTCGTTGGCAAGTGCTCACACCGCCCAAACACAATGTTGGTTGGTTGTTGGAGTTTTACCTCCTGGCAACATATAAGGTCATACCAGGACGGGTATCGATTTGTGACAGTGCACAATCATGGTGAATTTATAGTGCTGGCCAACTGGGAAATCAGGCCGTTGGCAACATGACCTGGTATCCCACTCAGTCACATTATCCTGACAGTGAGCTAACCAGTCCTTGTCATATTATTTCTAGTAACGCCAAGTGTCAGGACAGGTAGCAATATGTAGCAATTGTAAAGTCCTTGGTTTGACTCGGCCAGAGATTTGAATTCCATGACCTACTAATACCCCTGTCACACTACGACGTAACGAGCCAACGTGAGCCTAACGTGGGCATTTTTCGTCATGACGTTGGGTTACGTCATGATGACGTCAGAATGACGTTAGAATGACGTCGAGCTACGTCACATTACGTCGTGTTACGTCGAGTTACGTCAAGGTTTTGGACATGTTCAAAACTTTCGACGTAGGTCGAACGTAAGGGTTTACGTTCGCCGTACGTTCTGTTCACGTTCAGTGAACGTCAATGACGTTAAATGGACGTTATTTCAACGCTGCTCACTACGTTCCAATACGTTCCACTACGTTCCACTACGTTGACCCACATTAAACCAAGTGCAAAAGCCTACGAGGCTTAATGGGAACGTCAGGAGAACGTCAGGAGAACGTCAGGAGAACGTCACGAGAACGTCACGAGAACGTGGGTTCAACGTACGTTCAACGTCTCATGACATAGCTAACGTCATGTAACGTTCTTCTGGCGATGGAATAACGTTCATAACGTTCCGTGAACGTAGTGACGTTGTCCTCTCTCGGGGATTGACGGTATCACTACGCTTTACCAACGTTACGCTCTCGTCCACTACGGTGCATCCACGTTCAACTTCTGCCCAAATTTGCATACTACGCCGAGAAGTTCAACGTTCTTCACGTTCTCCCTACGTTGACGTCGTTACGTCGTAGTGTGACAGCCCCATAAAATGAGAGACGGACGCTCAACTCATTTGGCCATCCCGTCTGGTTTCGTATGCAACAAAACGCGAAATAGATGTTGAAGAAAATACACATAGGTATAAAATCAGCACATTTGATTGAAATCACTCCGCCGACCCACTTGCACTGTATATATGTATGCCTATGCGCATATGTATATGCCTACGCGTATATAAAATATATCTAGATGTTATAACTAATTCACAATCACAGCACAGAAAACAATAGGTTTAAAAAAATAGCCCATTTCCTCTGCAACCCCCAAAAACTACATACCCCAGATTAGTAGTGCTAGTAGTATACAGGTATGTAAAATTAGCGATATTTCAATTTAGAGTTTAGAAAACAACAGCCAGAAAACTACGCCGTAATTATAATATATTATAATGTATTATATTGTAGTGGTCTGCACTGACCTCTCAGGCAAGTAACCACATAGACAGGTAGGCGTGGGGAGTGTGTTGATATCAGGGAGCCTAGGTGGTGTAATGGTTAGCACACTGGCCCGGAATGCAAAGAGATGTGGGTTCGAGTCCCGCTCTAGGCGCAGTATTTGCCATTTTCATCACCCCCACGACACTGGTTGCCGTGATCAGGATCCTGTACAAGCTTTGCGCTGTATGGTTGTTGAACCTACCCTGTGTATGTATGTGTGTTAGTGCATTGCCTGTATGTATGTAATTGTAAGCATTACAAGACTTACAATTCCAGGGGGACGGAGTGTAGTGGTCTGCACTGACCTCTCAGGCAAGTAACCACATAGACAGGTAGGCGTGGGGAGTGTGTTGATATCAGGGAGCCTAGGTGGTGTAATGGTTAGCACACTGGCCCGGAATGCAAAGAGATGTGGGTTCGAGTCCCGCTCTAGGCGCAGTATTTCCCATTTTCATCACCCCCACGACAATATCTATAGTGTTGAAAGCTAACAAAACATTTTATTGTCGTAGTGGGCGTGTCCGCAAAGGACACTAACGCAGCTTGATTGAATAAGGTATGCAACCGTCGTATAGCATCCAGACTTGTTTCTGTCGCACTTGATGCTAAATGTTAATACAGTCTACTCTGTCAATAACGGCCTCTGTCAATAACCAATCTCTGTCAATAACGGCAAAAAGTGCTGGTCCCGTCATGGCACCCCTTTAATTTGCCTGTGTGTCTAACGGACAACTGTCTTATGTGGGCAATGAGCCGTTTTTTCAATATTCTGTCAATAATGACATGCCGTATAGTTATAAATATAGTAGAAATGACTAATTGTACAAATGACCAATTGTACAAATGACAAAATGTAGAAGTGATGAATAGTAGAAATGACTAATTGTAGAAATGACTTTGTAAGGACCGTCCTAGTGAGTCAAGTATAAAAGAAAAACATTGGTTTCAACCCATTCCGCCAGTCAGTCTCTGCCTATAATGGATCTCTCTCTATAATGGCATCTTGCTCCAGTCCCATGGGTGTCCGTTATAGACAGAGTAGACTGTATCTTCCTTCTAGGAAGTAGGTTGCCCTGTATGTAATCGTGTGCTTGTGTTAGTTACTGATATAATATTGATAATATTAACAACAGTAATAGTATTACTAATATTACTAATATTAACATCCCTAATAATATTAATAATATCAATAAAACACTAATATTAAAATGCTTATATATTATTAATACCATATAACATTGAGAATATTAACAATAATGGCATTGATGAAATTGATTTATACGATTCCGTCATTACTAACATTACTAACATTAACAATACTAATAAGTAATATTACTAATGTTACTAACGCTACAAGTGTCATTAATATCACTAGTCACTATCAGTATCAATAATATCAATAATATCAATAATATCAATTTCAATAATATCAATCATATTAATAATTTAAATTCCGGTATGTAATACCATTGATGTATTGATAAAATTAATAATATAATTTTTTCAAGCGTAATAATATTATCGTAATACGAATCTTAATACGAATAGTTATACGAATCGTTATACAAATCGTTATACGAATCGTTATACGATAAACGTTAAACGTTATACGAATCGATATATGAATCGTAATACAACCGCAATAAGAATCGTACTAATAATCGTAATTGTAATAATCGTAATGGTAATAGTCGTAATGATAATATTATAAATAATCGTAATAATCGTAATAATCGTAGTGATGATGACGATTACGATGATGTCGATGACCACAAGCTTCATCACCATCGTCATCAGAGCGGAGAAAACATTGTTGCGCCCTTTCTCCACGCGCCACCTGGCCTACTTAGACCGGGGGGGGGGGGGGGGGGGGGCTGCTCACCAGGTCTGATGACGGGCTCCACTGCAGCAGTCCCCGCCTTATCTGCCGTCCCTGCTCCCCCCGCATCTACCCGCCCTCCCCCCGGGCAGGAGGGCCCATAAGACGGCCGTGCAGTCGACCGGAAAGTCGGGGGGCGGCGCCGGCACTAGGCGCGCCTTGGGCGGAGGCGCCGGGCGCACCTCCCCCGGGTAACACGAACTTCTCTACTTAACTGGCGGCTTTTGACTACAAAACGCTCATTTCGCGTCCTGGTAAACAAATGCAATCCGAGAGCACTTGCAGGATTGAAGCAAGGTGGGTGGTTCTGTGTGTGGCATGTGGTGTGTGGGAGGGTGGGTTTGTGGTGTGTGTGTGTGGGGGGGGGGGGGGGGGGGGGGGGGGGGTGGGGGGGGGGGGGGTGAGGGGAGGAGGGGGACGGCAATCGGAGCGAAGTTTAAGGGGAATTAATTGATGTTTTCACTGTGAGAAGGACTTAAAAAGGATTGTGATGCGACATGAAAAGACCGTCGGGCTTTATCTGTCTGTCTGTCTGTCTGTACAGCTGAAAGGATAGATTTGTCCCGTCTGCAAGGGAAGTGCAGCTTCACACAGAAAAAACAATCCTAATGAACAATAGTTGCTTATAGGTTGAGAGGCAATTGGCACACGTCACGTTTGAACGTGTGGTAAGCGGGTGATGTCTGTGTTAAAGTGGCATTTTTGTTGTTTGTTTCAAGTTCAGTGCATTTGGTATTTTATTCAGTGCATGTTAAATAAAACCAAAGTAAATAATCCTGATTTGATTTAAAGTATAATGATTGGTAATTATATTTTATTCTTTTGATTTTGAGTTTCTGCCATATATATATATATATATATAATATATATATATATATATATATATATATATTATATATATATATATATATATATTATATAGACACATGGATGCGTGTCTATTCAAAGGTACAGAATTTCATGGATTTGTTTTTGTCCTGCCTCTGAGCTAAAGTGGGATTGTCTTATTTTATGTGCATTCAGTCTGAATATGATCGTAAATTTGTGCATGCTTTCAATCTTGAAATGGGGTGTGTGCTTCTATTGGGTAACATGCTTCTATTGGGACATATAAGGTATATATATACATATATATATATATATATATATATATATATGTGTATATATATACAAATATATAAATATATAAATAAATATATAAATATATAAATAAAATTTCCCTTTTTGATTTTTATCTTTTGCAACTTAAAGCTGCATAGTCTGATGAAATATCAAATTTTCAAAACGAAACCAATTATCTAGATTTTATTTTACATATCTAACTTAGATACTGATGCACTTATTAAGCATTTGTTTCGGTATAGAAGGCAATACTGAGTTAATTTACCAGAAAATGTTACTGCAGAAGTCTATCATGTCAGAGTTTTGGCAAGCTTGCCAAAACTAATTTTACATGTTTGAACTCAAAATATCTCAAAGGTTTACCATTTAAAATCAAAGTAACTTTGAACTAATGTAAAGTATATACTAGTGATCGATCTAATACATTTATCTCAGAGAAAATACAGAAATTCAAAACCATCGGACTATGCAACTTTAAAGCAATATGGTTAAAATATCCTGATGGAAAGTAAACACACATCGAGGACATCATTTTAACACACACAACACATTCAAACAATATTTATTTATTACAGTGAAGCAACCAAAATTATGTCTTAGAAAGAGAAAAGTTGAAAGAAAAAAAAATTTAGTCACATATTGGTGTAAATGTGTAAATTTGCACATGTTCAATTTAGCACAAAATAATGCAAGAATACATTTGTTACATTTTGTCGGGTAGATTAAATACAGTGTAGTGTTGCTAACAAGTAACATACATAATACACGGACGCAATAACAAGTATTTGACTTCCTCTTTAAAGCCCCAGTCACACCTACCCGGACTAGCCCCGGATCATAAGCCGGATCACCCACGGACCAATCGCCCGCACTGCCATGGATGATTTCACATATCTACGCACGACTCACGGGTTAGTACCCACGGACTACAAGCATGGATCACCCCGGATTGAACCGGCGGACCCCCGATAACCCCGGACGACCCCGGTGTAGCCACGGATTAGTCCCAGACTGCCCAGGAGTAGACACGGACACGCTACTGACACCCCGACAAGCCCGGACAACCCCGGACTAGCCCTGGATTGCCATACTCCCCGGATCGTCCCGGATGTTTTAAACATTTTAAAACATCCGGGGCCGATCACGGACCATCTCGGACCACCAAGGACCAGCCAAGGATCACCAGGGATCACCAAGGACCAGCCAAGGATGAGCCATGGATGAACCTGGACAACGCCGGATTCATTGTCCGGGTTGGTCCGGGGCCTGGTCCGGGACGGTGTGAGTGGGGCTTAACCAGACGGGATAGCCAAATGAGTTGAGCGTCAGTCTCCCGTTTTGGTAGATCGTGGGATTCGAACCCATGGGTTCGAACCCTGGTCGAGTCGTTCCTAAATGTATACTTGTCACTTCCTAGCCAGGCACTCGGCATTATTAGGATATGGCAAGGACTGGTTGACTCTGTATCAGGATAATGTGACTGAGTGGGATATCAGGTCATGGTGACGGCAACCTGATCTCCCAGTGGGGCAGCACTATAAAGTCACTATAAAGTCGCCATAAGTGTGCACTGTCACAAGTCGGTAACCGTCCTGATATGACCTGAGATGTTGCCAGGATGTAAAACTCCAACAACCAACTAACCAACTTGCTATTAAGAAAGGAAAGAATTAATTATGGCCATCGTAACCTGGATACCAAAAATGCTTGTCTAGACTCGCGACAACCCCCCCCCCCCCCACACACACACACACGCCCACCATTCCCCCGGGCAATGTGTGTACTCACCACACTCACTCTTCTGATATTGTCCATATGAGTCAGAAACTGTGTGCCACATTTTTCGATTCCATGTCACTGTCATTGGGGTGATGCAAATGGGAAATATTGCGCCTAGAGCGGGACTCGAACCCACATCTCTTTGCATTCCGGGCCAGTGTGCTAACCATTACACCATCTAGGCTCCCTGATATCAGCACACTACCCACGCCTACCTGTCTATGCGGCTCCTTGCCTGAGAGGTCAGTGCAGACTACTACACTCGTCCCCCTGGAATTGTAAGTCTTTTAATGCTTACAATTACATACATACAGGCAATGCACTAACACATACATACACAGGTTAGGTTCAACAACCGTACAGCACGTACGTTGTACAGGATCCTGGTCATGGCACCAGTGTCATGGGGATGATGCAAATGGGATATATTGTGTCTAGAGCGGCACGCAAACCCACATCTCTTTGCATTCCGGGCCAGTGTGCTAACCATTACTCCCTGATATCACCGCACTACCCACGCCTACCTGTCTATGTGGTTACTTGCCTGAGAGGTCAGAGGCTACTACATGACACTGTTAATGACTTTGCCTTCTTTATGAGGGCTAGTAAGTGAAATAGTTATTGTTGATTCTGTGTATTAATTATGTGCAGCAATACTACATGTACCTAATCTATCCCACAAAATGTACCCAAAATATGCTTATATGATTTTGTGTGAAAGTGAATATTTGCATATCGACACTATACATCTACCCACGTGTTTTTTTCCAACTTTATTTTAATGTTCGAAAAAATGCTTTTGACTTAACTGTAATCAATAAAACCTTGTTTGAATGTCTTGTGGGTGTTAAAATGATGTTATGGATGTGTGTTAAAATGATGCTATGGATGGATGTTACACGGTTAATTTTAACAGCTTTCTCAATTTGTATAACATCTAAATTTTTAAAAATGAAACAAAAATATTTCAACTCTTGACATATGCAGAAAATATAAACCTACATATGAACATGGATTCTGCTATTGTTTGAAGTATTTTCTGCTATTATTTGGAATATTTTCACTTTCGATTTCCATGTCACAAATGTGGTACACAGTTTCTGAGAACGATCTTTATGCCTTCACCAGTTTTTTGTGGTAGCAGTGTGAAGTGTCAATGCCAGGTAATGGCCCTGTCACACTACGGCGTAATGACGTCAACGTAGGGAGAACGTGAAAAACGTTGAACTTCTCAGCGTAGTATGCAAATTTGGGCACAAGTTGAACGTGGATGCAGCGTAGTGGACGAGAGAGTAACGGTAGTAAAGCGTAGAGATAGCGTCATTCAACGAGAGAGGACAACGGAATTACGCTCAGGGAACGTTATGTACGTTATTCCATCGCCAGAACTACGTTGCTTTACGTTACCTTATGTTACTTACGTCATGAAATGGTGGCAAAACAGTAAACGTACGTTGGATGTCTGTTAGGCGTCCGTTTTCCCGACGTTTTCACAATGCGGACTGCACGTTCCCGCCACCTTTAATGTGGGTCAACGTAATGCAACGTAGTGCAACGTAGTGCAACGTAGTGACCAGCATTTCATTGACCTTCGCTGAACATGTACAGAACATATGGCGAACGTAAACCCTTACGTTCTAGTTATGTCGAAAGTTTTGAACAGGTTCAAAACTTTGACGCGCGCCGACGTAACACAACGACATCATCATAACGTAATCCAACATACCTCAACGTAATGACGAAAAATCACCACGTCAGGCTTACTTTGGCTCGTTACGTCGTAGTGTGACAGGGGTATAACACTGTGGCGATGGGGTACGGGTGCAAGACGGGTGTACAGCATTTCTTTTTCTATACTACTCATGGGCAGAAATGAAAGGGTACAACCTCCCTCCTCCCCCTCCTCCCTCCTCCCTCCTCCCACCGCACGTAGTAGCCGAATAGACGAGATCACGGTTGCGAGTGCGCATGCGCTGAAAACGGCGTTGGGAGCAAAGCAAAGGCGTACGGCCATTGAGTTTGCCAACATGAGTTGCACACATGAAGTATACATTATTAATTCAAAATTAATAGAAATACATAACAATTTGGCACAAACATGGATGGAAGGATGCAATATAATAATATAATGAATATGCTTAAGACACAACTCTCCATAATTAAGCATTTTCAGCTAAGAATCACACAATTTCAGTCACTTTAAAGGCCGATGTTTACATCACCATTGATTAGCCATAAGTAATTCTTGTTCTAAATATTAAAATGTCAAATGAGTCAACAAAACCTTGTTTCAAAGAAATATATAACCAATATCTGATTAACCCTACTCATTTTCTATTTCTACATATGTCATTAACCATAGGAATTAGGATATAAATAAAATCATGAATAAAATAAGTAAAACTGACTCTGGCTATGGCTCTAACACTAGTCTGAGTGCCCAGATTTGTCTAAATCTAAATGCACATGGCATAAGATGTGCTAATTTTATTGATGTAAATGCAATGCTGAATAAAAGATGAATATCTTAATTTATTATATATATTTTTTTAGTTAGTATTCTCTGTTTCAAACAAGAGCTGAGATGAGCTGAAACTAGCACATTTCATAACTGCACCCAGTGTATTAGCATGTGCCATGTGCTTCTCGCGGGTTTGTTTCGCTCTGACACATTCCCACAATGCACTGCGCAGCTGGAACCGTGACGTAGTCTATTGGTAAGAGGGAAGGCTGCCGTGTGGAAGGTCGGACATTCGAATCGCAGCCCAGTCAAAGGAATGGCGTATAAAATTGACACGTGTCGCTACCTAGCCTGGAACTCGGCATTACTAGGATATAGAAAAGATTGGTTATCTCAGTATCAGGATAATGTGATTGAGTTGGATATAGGGTCATGGTGACGATATCCCTGGTCTCCCAGTTGGACAGCACTATAACACTACGATGAATGTGCATTGTCACAAGGCGCCACCTGTCTTGACATGACACTGGATGTTTCCAGAATGCAAAACCCCAACAAACAAACAATCACCTTCCTCTCACAAAAAAAAGTAAAGCTTGTTTTATTTAACGACGCCTCTAGAGCTAATTGATTTCTTATATTGTATCATGGGCTATTGGACGTCAAGCATATGGTAATTCTGACATATTTCTTTGGAGGAAACCCACTGCCGCCATATAGGCTACTCTTTTCGATAAGCAGCAAGGGGTCTTTTATATGCACTTTCCAACAGACACCACAGCACATACCACACAGCCTTTGATGAACCAGTTGTGGACCGCTAGCTGGAATGGAAAATAGCCCAAACTGCAAATGTGTCCACTGAGCAGGATCGATCGGATGACCCACACCTTCACAGGTGGACACTCTACTGCCTGAGCTATGTCCCGCTCCAACGAAAAATAAGAGTGTAAAATCCGGAGATTTTGGTTAATTTATGATATTTTAGGAAGATCTCCCGCCAAATCGGGAGAGTTGGGACCTCTGCGTTAGCCCACATGGTGATGTTCGGCTTAATCTTCAACCAAAGATTGGGCCGATTTATCGGAGCCTCTCTATAAATGTTGCAGTTCTGCAACCAGTAACCGCCGTAAGGTTACAAACCACCCCCAAAGTAAGTAAGTTTGGCTTGTGAGGTCTGTACTTGATTAGTCGATAAATATACACTAAAACCTCTCTAACCGACGACCTCCCCAGATCGACCACTCCCCTGTATCGATCGCTTCATATATGGGTCCCAAAAGATCGCCTATACAATACTATTGTACTGATTTAAAAAACTCCCTAAACCGACCACCTCCCTAAATAGACCATTTAAAGTCGGTCCCATGGCAGGTCGGTTTAGAGAGGTTTCACTATACAATACACACATGAACTCTTTTTTTTCTAAAGTTAATTTATTTTAATTTATTATTATTTTAGTAAAATTTAAAAATCGATAGAAACTATACATAGTGTTCCGCTTTGAATTCACCTGACACTGATTATGCCTGTCGGAACCATGGCGGCGCCACAGGAGGCGGGCTAGTAACGAAACCAATATATACTGCTGGGGCTACTCTGGAAAACATCAGATCACCTTTCGGACATAACTGGTTTATGATATGCACATCGCTAATCATTCAGTACAGAATGGTCGTATACGTGACCATTTCCAATAGCGATGATGCACAGTCGGGGTCGCCGGGGTGTGTGTGGGTGTGTCGGGGGGAGGGGATGTTTACAGAATCTACTACATGCATACCCTTTTACACAGTCGTAAAAATTGTACATTCAGCAAACAGCGAACTCACACTAAAGGCCCGGTCACATACACGTTAGTGGACGGAGTTGAACGTAGGTGAACGTAACGGAGGCTAACGGAGGCTAACGTGGTCAAACGTGGTGTAAGTACGTTAAACTACATTGACATACGTTAAGGTACGGCAGGTTTTGGTACGGATAAATACGCTATGGTACGGATAAATACGTTACATTACGGATAAATATGTTACGGTACGGATGCCGGTACATTCAACTATGTTCAACTACGTTCAACTATGTTAGACTCCACTACGTTTACCTACGTCCACTAACAGCTATGTGACCAGGGCTTCGTCCAAGTATGCTAGAGTACGCTAGAGCATGCTAGAGTACGCTAGAGTATACTAGAGTATGCTAGAGTATGTTAGTGTCATGGATGCAAATTCAGCCTATAATAGCCCTGTCACATTACGACGCTTCTCACCAACACGCATCGACGTATGTGATTTTTGGGCGGAACGTCAGTACACGTCAGGAAGCGTTACGCGCGCATTGGTATACGTTGATGGACGGCGACGGTCAGCGAGGATCGGCGGCGCGCATCGTGGCACGTCAAAAGTTTTGTGCTTGCACAAAACTTTCGACGTGTGCCAACGTGTGGGTGCGAACTTTATGGGGACATTAGGCGCACGTCGAGATCCGTTGGACACGCTGGAATAACGTTATGTGAACGCTATGTGCATGCCACGCATGCGTGACGGTCGTTCCCACACGTTGCGCCAAATTGTTGCTTTGTTGTTTTACATCCTAGCTACATCTAAGGTCATATCAGGACGGAGCGCACAAAACTTTTTCTTTTTTTTCTCACTCGTCGATATACGTTACCACAACGTCGGCCGCACGCTACCAACACCTTCCCCTGACATCAAACTTTTTCTCACCGCGCCGAAAAGTTTTACGTTTCTCGACTTTTTTGCGCATTGGCAGCGCGCCGGCGAGAAGCGTCCTAATGTGACAGGGCCATAACATAGCGCTCTTTTGAACATGTCCAAAGATTAAATCGGAACTCACGGCCCACCCACGTTATTACCAAGTTAGCATGACGGAGAAGTATGGATGCCGGTACGTTCAACTATGTTCAATTATGTTCAACTACGTTAGCCTCCACTACGTTCAACTACATCCACTAACGTGTATGTGACCGGGCCTTCAGACCTACCTATCTACCTACACACATACCAGACGCAGAGGCCGAATCGGTAGAGCGCAGGCTTCCCGTGCGGAAGGTCGGGAGAGGTCGGGAGTTCGAATCCCAGCCGAGTCAAACCAATGACTTATGAAATTGATACATTTCAAGACGGGTACTGACTTGTGACAGTGCGCACTCATGGCGACTTTATAGTGCTGCCCCACTGGAAGACCAGGCTGCCAGCACCATGACCTGATATCCCACTCAGTCACATTATCCTGACACTGAGCCAACCAGTCCTTGCCCTATCCTAATAATGCCGAGCGCCAGGCTAGGAAGCAACAAGTATCAATTTTTAACTCATTGGTTTGACTCGACCAGGGTTCGAACCCACGATCTACCAAAACGGGAAATGGACGCTCTAACTCATTCGGCCATCCCGTCTGGTTCCAAGTATCATACAACTCACTCCCAACTAAGGGTTATAATTGTCAACCTATTATCTCTAAGTCAGAAATAGGACAACAATTCACAACAAACGGATTATGCAGCTTTAAAACAATGTCATTAAAGTTACACAGTCCGATAGTTTTGACTTTCCATCATATTTTTACATGAATATATTAAAGCTGCATAGTCCGATGAAATCTCAAATTTTCAAAACCAAACCAATTATCTAGATTTGATTGTACATATCTAACTTAGATACTCATGCACTTATTAAGTGTTTGTTTCTGAGTAGAGGGCAATACTGAGTCAATTTAATAGAAAGTGTTACTGCAGAAGTCCATGGTGTCAGAGTTTTGGCAAGCTTGCCAAAACTAATTTTCCATGTTTGCACTCAAAATATCTCAAAAGGTTACCATTTAAAATAAAAGTAACTTTGAACTAATAATATAAAGTACACACTAGTGATCGATCTAATATATTTATCTCAGGAAAAATACAGAAATTCAAAACCATCGGACTATGCCACTTTAAGTTAAATGTTATAATCTACCTTACTTTAGTTTAAAGTAACTTTTATTTTAAATTGCTAACTTTGGCAATATTTCAGGTGCAAACATGCACAAATTAATTTTGGGCCGGCATGTCAAAACTCTGGCCCCACATGCTTCAACCGGAACATATTCTATTCAAATGACTTTCTATGCAGTAGTAACACATGCTTAATAAGTGAACTGGTTTAGATACCAGCCCCTCTCACACTATGGCATGCGACCACTTTGCGATCAAAAGGCCAACTGGTCGCAAGCGCTGAAACTGGGCAGCGACCTCCAGCGACACTCTAACCACTCCACCACTCTGTGGTGGAGTGGTTAGAGTGTCTGACTTTTTTCTAGGTCAGACTCCTAATCTGAGGGTCGGCGGTTCGATTCCCCGTGCCCCCAGCTCTGCCAATTTGGATTTCCACCGCTGTGTATAACTTACAGTGTCATCAAAGGCCGGTTGCTCTCATACCATGTCTATTTGGTATGGGAGGTTAAAAATCCCTTGGGTCGGTAAAAGTGTAGGCTCAGGCTTTCTATCGACCAGCAGTGGAATGAGGAAGACCAGTCGTCTATGACTGAAATTTCCCCTGCTTAAACAACTAATGGACCAAAAAAAGAAAAAGAAAAAAAAGGTTTTTTGTGCAGCACCTGCAACCTCCTTGCGACCAAAATTGTTGCCTCGAGGTTGGCGATTGGTCAGCGACCATTCTGTTCCCCACCTTTTTTGTTGTGCTTAGGTCGCATGGTCACCGGCTTTTGGTCGCAAGCTGTAGCGTGAGGCTTCAGTTGAATATGTAGAAGCAAATCTAGATAACTCTTTTGGTGACCGGACGGGATGGCAGAATAAGTTGAGCGTCCATCTCCAGTTTTGGTAGATCTTGGGATTCGAGCCCATGGGCTCGAGCCCATGTCGAGTCAAAGCAATGACGTCAAAATTAATACTTGTCACTTCGTAGCCTGGTGCGCGGCATTATTAGGATAGAGCAAGGACTGGTTGGCTCAGTGTCAGGATAATGTGACTGACTGGGATATCAGGTCATGGTGCTGGTGGCCTGGTCTCCCAGTGGGGCAGCACTATATGACGCTATGAGTGTGCACTATCACAAGTCGGCACCCGTCCTGATATAACCGTAGATGTCTCCAAGACATAAAACTCCAACAACTAACCAACCTCCAATTCTTTTGATTGAACAAATATGAAGCTTTCATTAGAAATACGAAGCTTTCATTAGAAATATGAAATATGAAGCTTTCATTAGAAATATGAAGCTTTCATTAGAATATGAAATATGAAGCGTTCATTAGAAATATGAGGATTTCATTAGACAATGCAGCTTTAATTGCAAGTTCATCAACACCGGCACTTATGTGAGTAAACATACACTATAAATGGTAGCATAATACCTGTATTTTTTCGTGACCTAGTTACTGCCTGGCCCATACCCAAAGCTACCAGTGGAACGGCATAGATTGAGGCACCGCCCATGCGCCGTCCAACATGTGCAGCGCGGTACTCCCTTTGGCTGGCCCTATACACCCGCATACCTTTGGGCCCTCCCCACTTACACACCACCCCAACTACACCACACCTACACACCACCTACACACCATCCCACCTACACACCGCCCCACCTACACACCACCTCTACCCCACCCCACCTACACACCACCTACACACCATCCCACCTAGACACTGCCCCACCTACACCCCACCCTACCCCACCTACACACCACCCCACCTACACACCACCTATACACCATCTCACTTACACACCGCCCCAACTACACCACACCTACACACCATCCCACCTACACACCACCCCACCTACACACCACCCCAACTATACCACACCTACACACCATCCCACCTACACACCGCCCCACCTACACACCACCCTACTTACACACCACCCCACCTACACACCACCTACACCCCATCTCACTTACACACCACACCAACTACACCATACCTACACACCACCCCCCCATCACACCACCTACACACCATCCCACCTAGACACTGCCCCACCTACACCCCACCCTACCCCACCTACACACCACCACACCTACACACCACCTACACACCATCCCACCTACACACCGCCCCACCTACACACCACCTCCACCCCACCCCACCTACACACCACCCCACCTACACACCACCTACACACCATCCCACCTAGACACTGCCCCACCTATATACCCCACCCTACCCCACCTACACACCACCTATACACCATCTCACTTACACACCACACCAACTACACCACACCTACACACCATCCCACCTACACCCCACCCTACCTACACACCACCCCAACTATACCACACCTACACACCACCCAATCTAGACACCACCTACATCCCACACCCACACCCCACCTCCACCATGTCCCACATGCACACCATCCCATCAATCTATACACCCCATCACAAATACAACCCTACACCACCTACACCCCACCCCACCTACACCCCACCCCACCTACACACCACCCCACCTACACACCACCCCACCTCCACCATGTCCCATATGCACAGCATCCGATCAATCTATACATCCTACCCCACCTACACACCACCCCACCCCACATTCATTAACCTGCACCCAACCCCACCTACAACCCACCAAACCTACACCCCACCCCACCCTACCCCACCCCACCCTACCCCACCCCACCTACACGCCACCCCTGAACCAGACGGAATGCCCGAATGAGTTGAGCGTCCGTTTTCCGTTTTAGTAGATCGTGGGATTCAAACGCATGGGTTTGAACCCTGGTCGCGTCAAACCAATGAGGTAAAACGTTATGCTTCCTAGCCAGGCACTCGGCATTGTTAGGATAGGGCAAGGACTGGTTGGCTCAGTGACAGATTAATGTGACTGAGTGGGATATCAGGTCATGGTGCTGATGGACTGGGCTCCCAGTGGGGCAGTACTATAAAGTCGCTATGAGTGCACACTGTCACAAGTCACTACCAGTCCTGATATGATCTTAGATGATTCCAGGGCGTAAAACTCCAACAACCAACCAACACTCCATCTCACGTCCACCAAACCCACCTAGGATAGGGCAAGGACTCAGGATAGGACTCAGTGACAGAATAATGTGACTGAGTGGGATATCAGGTCATGGTGCTGGCGGCCTGGTTTCCAAGTGGGACAGCACTATAAAGTCGCCATGAGTGCGCACTGTCACAAGTCCGTACCCGTCCTGATATGATCTTAGATGTTGCTAGGATGTAAAACAACAACAAACAAACAAAAACCACCCACCTCCACCCCATCCCACCTACTGAAGGTTCCTGCAACCTGCAAGTGCCACTTCTCAAATCACAAAGTTGGCGCCCATCCAGCCATTGCTACACAATATGCCACTTCCGAGACCACTACTATAGTGTCAACCCAGCCATTAGACAGTATGTCACTTCACGGACCACGACCAGATAATATGACACTTCAGAGACCACAAAGTGAGTGCCTACCCAGCCATTAATCAGATAATATGTCACTTCACAAACCACAAAGTGAGTGCCTACCCAGCCATTAATCAGATAATATGTCACTTCACAAACCGCAAAGTGAGTGCCTACCCAGCCATTAATCAGATAATATGTCACTTCACAAACCACAAAGTGAGTGCCTACCCAGCCATTAATCAGATAATATGTCACTTCACAAACCTCAAAGTGAGTGCCTACCCAGCCATTAATCAGATAAAATGTCACTTCACAAACCGCAAAGTGAGTGCCTACCCAGCCATTAATCAGATAATATGTCACTTCACAAACTGCAAAGTGAGTGCCTACCCAGCCATTAATCAGATAAAATGTCACTTCACAAACCGCAAAGTGAGTGCCTACCCAGCCATTAATCAGATAATATGTCACTTCAGAGAGCACAAAGTTAGTATCCATCCATCCATTAATCAGATAATATGTCACTTCACAGACCATAAAATGAGTGTTTACTCAGACATTAAATAGACAATATTTCACTTCAGAGACCACAAAGTAAGTATCCTTCCAACCATTAATCAGATAATATGTCACTTCACAGACCACAATGTTAGTGGCTACCCAACCATAGACATACAATATGTGACTTCAGAGACGAAAAAGAACCCACCCAGACATTAATCAGACAATACGTCACTTCACATACCACAAAGTGAGGTGTCTACCCAGACATCAAAAAGACAATATGTCACGTTAGAGACCACAAAGTTACCATCCACCCAACCATTACTCAGATAATATGTCATTTCACAGACCACAAAGTCAGTGTCTATCCAGCCATTAATCAGACAATATGTCACTTCAGAGACCACAAAGTGAGTTTCCACCCAGTCATAAACATACAACCAATACATCACTTCAGAGACCAGAAACTTAGTGCAAGACAGAGCCAGTCCTCTACAACTAGGAAGTAAGTGTTTTTACAAAAGCTGGAGGGGGAGAAGGGGGTCTCACCTTTCGGGGTGGAGTCATAAAAGCTGGGTGCGGGGTTCGGGGTTGATGTGGCCGGTTGTGCTGGTGGTGGTTGCGTGGTAGCTGGTGGTGGAGGTTGTTCGGCGGGTGGTGGTGGTGGTGGTGGCTCGGCGGGTGGTGGTGGTGGTGGTGGTGGTGACTGGCATCCAGCGACCGGTTGCGGTTGGAGCCGACCACCCCGGCGCCCGGAAGTGCCCCCGCGCAGGCGCCTACTAGCGAAGTCCATTGCGCGGCGCGCTCACCCGGCGGCGGCGGCGGCGGCTCCAGGTGCGACGGGGGCGGGAAGTGGGCCGCGTGCTGGTGGGTCAGCGCGGCCGCTGCGGCCGCCTGGGCGATAACATGGGGGCTGAAGCCGTCCGGAAGTCCCGCAGCCATGCTCAACGGCCAGTCCATGGCGGCGCTCGGGTGCGCCGCGACGCCCGACGTGGGCACAGCGGCGCCCGGAGTGACCCCTCCGCCGGGCAGGGGCGTCGCACTGCCCCGGTACAAGGGCGAGTAGAGGCAGTCTCTGTCGGCGCCCGCCACGCCTCTGCCTCCGCCTCCCCCCGGGGCCGTGTAGAGGGGTCCGGTCGGGTAGCGCATCAGCATGGTGCCCGGTGCGTTGTGCACCATGACCGGGGGATGGCCAGGTGTGCGATGCCGGTGTGGTGTGGTGTGGTGTGGTGTGGTGTGGTGTGGCGCAGTGTGGCGCGGTGTAATAATGTCAGAAAGACGGCACTGGCTTACACTTTACAGTTACACTTGCAGGTGGCGGTGAGAATTCTCGGGGAAACAGCAGATAGGCGCGTGTTCCCGCCACCGACGTCACGACGCATTAAACTTGAACCAGGCAATACCAGGCCAGGACGGGGCAAAGCAAGGCAGGCAATGCGGTCACACCACACGCAGACGCGTCGGATGATTAGTCGTTAGTGTCTCAGTCCCCCCTCTCCTGTCCTCTCTCCACTCCCCTCTCCCCTTCAACTATAGCGCGACCCATAAACCAGCACGCCCCCTAGCAGACGAAACCGACACCAGAATGGACCAGTCGGCGGCCGCGTCTCGCAACAAGCACAACAGGCGGTGATGCTACTAAATGTAATGGCAGCTGTGGCTAACGCGGGTAGAGCAGAGCAAAGCAAAGCAGAGAGACCAGTCAGCCAGTCAGTCAGTCCTGCTGCGCCATCGACTGTCAGTGTCACTGTCTGTGTCACTGTCAGTGTCACTGTCTGTGTCACTTCCAGGCCCCGCTCCCTGACACGCTGTGGTTTAAATCACCACGGTAGTACTAGTAGCACTGCGATCGCGCCTCATACTGTGTCAGCAGTGAACAACGCTAGCTTCACTCAATATGTACATTTCTATTGGCACGTCACACTCCCGACTCCAGTAGTGATGGCAGTGATGGCAGTGGGCGGGAGAGACAAGCAGCGCCACCGCCGCTACTCACTCGCCACTACTTCCAACGCCTTCCTCTCCATCTGCTACCAGCTGCTGCTGCTCCAGCTGCTACTGCTAATGCCGTGCTGGCGGGGATCACAGAGGCCGGCCGGCTGCCCACCCATTTGTACGTGTTGTCCGCCGAGCACCAGCGGGCCGGCGGACAGTGCCACGTGACGGGCGCAGTGCCACGTGACCGGCGCTAGGACACCACCCCCGGTAGCGGGATCACAGCGACGCTGCTGCACACTTTTTTTGTGTGTGTGAGTGTGCGTTTGTCGTCTGCTGGCGCACTATCACAGTCCACTTCAAACAGGCGCGCCCGCCCTCCTCCCTGCCCCCTTCCTCCCTCCCCCCCCCCCCCCTCCGCCCACCGTGTACGACAGATCTCCCCACCCACTCCCCGCCTCTGTCATCCGCAGACCGCGCCTGTTTTTGTTTTGCCGCCCGCTCGCCCGGCCCGACGAGCACATCGCAGTGAAATAAATCTGATCCACTGTTTGTTCGCGGCCATCAAGCAACATGCGCTGCGTGTGCACAGCTCTCCACGGCTCCGCGTCACGTCCATATAGCACTTAGGGCGGGCCGCGGTAGGGCCTCGGCCGGCGGGGCGTGTCTGTGGTCGGCGCTCCGTCTAATCAGCGCCCCCTGCCCCGACCCCGCCCCCGGCTCACCCCCCGGCCGCGCCCCCGGCTCCTCCCCGCCACGTACCACCGAGCCCGGTACTGACCCGCCCGCTCCCGGCCGCGCCCCACCCCGCCGGATCCCGTCCCGCACCCGCCTCCTTCCCCCTGCCGCCCCCCACTCCCGGCCGCGCCCCGCCCCGCCCCGCCCCGCCCTGCTCCCCCCCCCCCCCCCCCCCCGTGCCCGGCTCCATTTCAACCACCTACCCAGCGCCCAGCCACAACTCCCACTCTACCACAACTGCGGTCATGACTATACAGTACAGGTCAGCCACCCACCCTCTCTCTGCCCGTCGGCAGCCCGAACTTTATACATGCTGAATGTATCCCGCCCTATTGCAACTTTCACTCCATCACAGTAACACCACACACTATGTTCCGTCCCACTTTGACTCCCACTCTACCAGAGCTACACACAAACACACACACTATATTCCATCCACTTCAACTCCAACTCTACCAGAGCTACACACAAACACAAGAACACAGACACACACATGCACATACACTATATTCCATCCCCTTCGACTCCCACTCTACCAGAGCCACACGCACGCACACACACACACACACACACACACACACACACACACACACACACACATACCACGTGCATCCGTCCACATCTCCGACTGTCATTCTAACACAACCCCACCCTGACCAGATGGGATGGCCAAATGAGTTGAGCGTCCATCTCACGTTTTGCTAGAACATGGGATTCAAATCCCTGGTCGAGTCAAACCAATGACTTAAAAATTGATACTTGTCGCTTCCTAGCCAGGGGCTCGGCATTATTAGGATAGGGCAAGGACTGGTTGGTTCAGTGTCAGTGGTGTCAATGCCAGTCATGGTGCTGGCGGCCTGGTCTCCCAGTGGGACAGCACTATAAAGTCACCATGAGTGCACACTGTCACAAGTCGGTACCCGTCCTGATATGACCTAGATGTTGCTAGGATGTAAAACAACAACAAACGAACACACCACACTCATATCCCCCCTCGACCAGTCACACACCCGATATGTCCACACACATCGTGTCGAAGCCCATGTCAACTGGCACCATACCCCCACACTTACAGTCACACACACACATACACACACGCACACGACTTTCCATCCCACTTCAATTCCCACTCTACCAGAGCCACACCCACACCCACCCACTCACCCATACACACGATGTCCACCCCACTGCATCCATGTCTGTTTTTCTACCATGGCCACACCCTCTCCACACACACAACTCAATCCCACCCATATACCGGACGCGGTGGCAAAATCGGTAGAGTACAGGCTTCACGTGCGGAAGGTCGGTAGTTGGAAATCCAGCTTAATCAAAGCAATGATTTATACAAATTTATATTTGTCGCTGCTTAGTCTGACACTTGGTATTAATAGGATAGGATAGGATAAGGATTGGTTGGCTCAGTATCAGGATAATATGACTGTGGGATATTGGGTCATAGTTCTGGTGGTATGTTCTCCCAGTGGGGCAGCACTATAAAGTCACCATGAGTGTGCACTGTCACAAGTCGTTTCCCGTTTTGATATGACTTTAGATGTTGCTAGGTCGAAAAACAACAACAAACAAACAAACATCTGCGCCCATAAGTTGTTCTTGTAATTAAATAGTGTTAAGCATCGCCGGAAGACCAGTGCCTCGGCGCAGAAAAAAAGAATGAATTCAGATGAATATGAATAATTACCAACAACAAAAAAGTGACGGTCAGCATGTCCCTCCCCTCCCTAACCACCCGAACGTATCCTAACCATATTCACATTGAAGGACAGGACAGCACACACATACACACCCAACGCCGTTGTGACTACAAACACGCACACACAACTCCATCTCACCCACACCACAACTTCTCCGCCTATGATGGCAGGTCATTATCAGCCTCGCCCTACCACCACCACCACCACCACCACCATCACCACCAATAGCATCACCACCACCACCACCACAACTGCCACCGCCACCACCACCATCACCATCACCACCACCACCACCACAATCACCTAACCACCATCAAAACTGCCACCACCACTACCCCCACCCCCACCACCACCCCCCGTACCACCACCACCACTACCTCCACCATCACCACTACTTCCACCACCATCACCACCACCACCACCCCCCGTGACCACTACCCCCACCACGCCCACCATCACAACTGCCACCACCACCACCACACCACTACCCATACCGCCACTACCCCCAACCGCCACAACCACCACCACCCCCACAACAACACTACTACCACCCCCCAACCACCACCATCATCGCCACCGCCACCACCACCACCACCACCACCACTACCGCCACCCCCCCCCCACCACCAACAGCACCACCACCACTATCACCACCGCCACCGCTCTCCCTACCATGTTGTTTAAACTGCTGAACAGCCCCCCCCCCCCAGATCAGTCCTGACCACACTTCACACACACACACCACACACACACACACACACACACACACGCACGCCTACCTCGCATACACTATCCATGTCCACCTCATCGCCCCCACCCCGCCCCACTGCCCCATGCCTCCGGTCCCTTCACACGGATGTCCCACGTTGTCGTTCCTAGTCCTACTCCTGTCCCGTCCTCATCTCCCATCCGTCAACTTCGTCCACTGCTTTACAATACCCGCTTCTCCCCCCCCCCACCCCCCCCCCCCCCCACCCCCTCCTCACCAGTCCCATCTATCTCCACACTCGCAGCACCGTATGGTCTGATAATCGGTCAGCTTCGATGGCACCCCCCTCACACACACACACACACACACTCCCCCAATAGCCCATGTTTACCTTTGGGGTGAGGTGAGGTGTGTGTGTGGGGGGGGGGGGGCCCTGTTAAACAAACAAACAAAGCTTCAGTGGTGGTGGTGGTGGTGATGGTGGTTGGGGTAGTGGTGGGGGTAGTGGTGGTTGGGGTAGTGGTGGTAGTGGTGGGGGTAGTGGTGGCGGTTGTGGTGGTGGTAGTGGTGGTGATGGTGTGGTGGTGGTGGTGGTGGTGGTGGTGGTGATTGTAGTGGTGGTGTGGTGGTAGTGGTGTGGTGGTGGTGGTGATGGTAGTGGTGGTGGTGGTGGTGGTGGTGGTGGTGATGGTGTGGTGGTGGTGGTGATTGTAGTGGTGTGGTGGTGGTGGTGGTGGTTGTGGTGGTAGTGGTGTGGTGGTGTGGTGGGGGTAGTGGTGATGGTCGTGGTGGTGGTGGCGGTGATTGTAGTGGTGGTGGTGGTTGTGGTGGTAGTGGTGTGGTGGTGGTGGTGGTGGTGGTGGTGATGGTGGTGGTGGTGGTGGTGGTGGTGGTGGTGGTGGTGGTGTGCACAATAAGTGTCGTCTGAGTTACTCTTCGCTGGTCCCTGACGAGGAGCTGAAGCTACGAATTGGTGTTTTATCAAACAGGAAGTGTATATGTATACATATGTTATATGTGTATATAAGCATAAATATAATGCATATACATGCATATTTGTACATATTAATACATGTGTATATATAATGTACACACATGTATACAACCATGTATACACACATGTATACAACCATGTGTATACACATGTATATACACATGTATGTATACATGTGTGTATACATTTGTATATACATGTGTGTATACATGGTTGTATACATGTATGTGTACCATGTATAACCACATGTATACACAGATGTATACACACATGTATGTACACATGTATACACACATTTATATACATGTGTACATGTATACACACATGTATACATATGTATATACACATACATACACACATATATATGCACATGTATACACACATGTATATACACATGTATACACGTGCATATACACATGTATAGACACATGTACATACACATGTATACATACATGTACATACACATGTATACACACATGTATACACACATGTTTATACACATGTATACACACATGTATACACACACGTATATGCAGATGTACATACACATGTATACCCACATGTATACAAACATGTACATACACATGTATACACACATGTATACACACATGTATACAGACATGTACATACACATGTATACACACATGTATATACACATGTATACACACATGTACATACGCATGTGTTTATGCAGGTACAATTCGCTAAGTTTCTATAAATGGTGGACAAACCTGACCTCTATTCGCATTATTGTAAAATGGCTAGACTTTTTTCTTATGTGCATGCGCAGATCCACTCAGCATGGCCGCGTTGCATGGGCAGCTGACACTGACCGACGTTACCACGTGATCTGCTGTCGCTTTGTTGGTTGGTTGGTCGGTTGGTTGTTGGGCTTTCACGTCCTGGCAACATCTAAGGTAATATCAGGACGGGTACCGACTTTTGACAGTGCGCACAACACTCATGCTGACTTTATAGTGTTGACCCACTGGGTTGGTTGTTCCTTAGATCCAAGATGAAATGCCCAACGGGTATTGGGGCAGGCAGGACCTGCTGACCAGGTTGCAGTTAGCCTACCTTCCCGCATAGACAACGGAGCTCCATGCCGCTCCAACAGCACAGTAGAACACTCCGGAGCAATAGGTTGGTTGATTGTTGCCGACTTTATAGTGCTGCCCCTCTGGGAGACCAGCCATACTACCATGACCTGATCTCCCACTCAGTCACATTGTCCTGACACTGAGCCAATCAGTCCTTGCCCGAGGATGGGTACCGACTTGTGACAGTACGCACTCATGGCGACTTTATAGTGCTGCCCCTCTGGGAGACCAGCCATACTACTATGACCTGATATCCCACTCAGTCACATTATCCTGACACTGAGCCGACAAGTCCTTTCCCTATCCTAATAATGTCAAGTGCCTGGCTAGGAAATGACAAGTATCAATTCTGTAAGTCAATGATTTGACACGACCAGGGTCGAATCCCACAATCCACTAAAAATGAGAGATGGACGCTCCAATCATTTGGCCATCCAGTTTGGTCAATGTGGTGCATGGTGAGTGGTAAGTGTGGTGAATAGTGAGTGTGGTGAGTGTGGTGAGTGTGGTGTGTTGAGTGGTGAGAGTTGCGAGAGTAGTGAGAATGTTGAGTATAGTGGATAATGAGAGTGGTGAGAGTGGTGTGTTGAGTGGTGAGAGTCGAAAGTGTATTTGTTTGTTGTTGTTTACGTCCTAGCAACATCTAAGGTCATATCAGGACTGAAGAGTGGAAAGTGGTGAGAGTAGTGAGAGTGGTGAGTATGGTGGATAGTGAGAGTAGTGAGAATGCTTGTTGTTTTTTGTTTGTTTGTTGTTTGTTTTATGTCCTAGCAACATCTAAGGTCATATCAGGATGGGTACCGACTTGTGACAGTGCACACTCATGGTGACTTTATAGTGCTGTCTCACTGGGAAACCAGGCTGCCGGGACCATGACCTTGTATCCCACTCAGTCACATTATCCTGACACTGAGCACACCAGTCCTTGCCCTGTCCTAATAATGCCGAGCGCCTGGCTAGGAAGTGACAAGCACCAATTTTCAAGTCATTGGTTTGACTCGACCATGGTTCGAACCCACGAGCCCACGATCTACCAGCACGGGAGATGTGAGAATGCTGAGTATAGTGGATAGTGAGTGTGGTGAGAGTGGTGAGAGTGGCGAATAGTGAGTGTGGTGAGAATGCCGAGTATAGTGGATAGTGAGAGTGGTGAGAATGGTGAGAGTGGCGAATAGTGAGTGTGGTGAGAGTGGTGTGTTGAGTGGTGAGAGTGGTGAGAGTGGTGTGGTGAGTGGTGAGAGTGGTGTGTTGAGAGTGGTGTGTTGAGTGGTGAGAGTGGTGTGTTGAGTGGTGAGAGTGGTGAGTTCAGTGGTGAGTATAGTGGATAATAAAGCAGACAGCCGAGTTCTGCATCTACACAGCACTGTTCACTGCGTGGTGATGAATAGGACCGGCTGTTTACGAGGAAGACAACAACAGACAACACGCCCCCCCCCTCATCCTCCCTCCCCCCTACCCTCCCCCCCCCCCCCCCCCCCCCCCCACACACACAAACATCACCATCAGCGTACAGTGTACACCGACCGGGTCTAGTATCGCTAGTAGTAGGTCTGGGGTTGTTAACCCCAGAGCTCCACCCGCACCCCCACACCCTATCCCCCTCCCGCTCTCCACCTACCACCCCCCCCCCCCCCCCACATCCCTATCTGTGTGTGGTGCCATCAGTCCCAGCCGAGAAGAGGGACATGGTGACGACCATCTCCACTCGTCACATCAGGGGCCAAATGTATGAACAAGTTTCTATCGGCTCCGGTGTTAAGGGCGGCCGGCAGGTTAGCTAACGTCGGTGTTGGTATATGAGTCACGGGAAATGTATGTTGCCAAAGCGCGGGTTGGTTAGCTAACCAATGCATTATTTATAGATTTGGGGAAACCCTCTGTGCTTTGTGTACATTCGTCGATTTGACAATATGAATAACGTAGCCGATGTAGCTGCTACGTTAATATCGCTTCGAATTTAGGGTTAATTTAATGAAATTTCACGATTTGAGAGTATCGTTAAATATGATCGCATTGAATAGATTTGGCCGTAATATATTGCCGCAGATGTGGCTGCCGGCGGCCATGTTTTGTCGATGTGCGACAGTATGGATAGCGACGTCGATGCGGCGAGGGTGCGATTTGTTTAGTTTGCATTCGTCGATTCGACAATATGAATAACGCCGCCGATGTAGCTGCTACCTTAATATCGCTTTGAATTTAGGGTTAATTTAATTAAATTTTACGTTCTGCGTATCTTATTCTGTTAAATATGATTGCATTGAATAGATTTGAGCCCAATCGGTCCCTAACCCTGATGTTAAACCTGCTACTTCTTGGGGTTAGTGTGGGCGACGTTAACTCTCAAGGTATTTCCCTAACCCGTGCACATACATTGTCACTTTTGGCCGCTGACCCGGGAAATCCACGCGAAGCACCGGTTAGGACCGCT
>CM059186.1:19627864-19666773 GCA_030323885.1 Branchipolynoe longqiensis
GTGGTGGTGGTGGTGTGCACAATAAGTGTCGTCTGAGTTACTCTTCGCTGGTCCCTGACGAGGAGCTGAAGCTACGAATTGGTGTTTTATCAAACAGGAAGTGTATATGTATACATATGTTATATGTGTATATAAGCATAAATATAATGCATATACATGCATATTTGTACATATTAATACATGTGTATATATAATGTACACACATGTATACAACCATGTATACACACATGTATACAACCATGTGTATACACATGTATATACACATGTATGTATACATGTGTGTATACATTTGTATATACATGTGTGTATACATGGTTGTATACATGTATGTGTACATGTATAACCACATGTATACACAGATGTATACACACATGTATGTACACATGTATACACACATTTATATACATGTGTACATGTATACACACATGTATACATATGTATATACACATACATACACACATATATATGCACATGTATACACACATGTATATACACATGTATACACGTGCATATACACATGTATAGACACATGTACATACACATGTATACATACATGTACATACACATGTATACACACATGTATACACACATGTTTATACACATGTATACACACATGTATACACACACGTATATGCAGATGTACATACACATGTATACCCACATGTATACAAACATGTACATACACATGTATACACACATGTATACACACATGTATACAGACATGTACATACACATGTATACACACATGTATATACACATGTATACACACATGTACATACGCATGTGTTTATGCAGGTACAATTCGCTAAGTTTCTATAAATGGTGGACAAACCTGACCTCTATTCGCATTATTGTAAAATGGCTAGACTTTTTTCTTATGTGCATGCGCAGATCCACTCAGCATGGCCGCGTTGCATGGGCAGCTGACACTGACCGACGTTACCACGTGATCTGCTGTCGCTTTGTTGGTTGGTTGGTCGGTTGGTTGTTGGGCTTTCACGTCCTGGCAACATCTAAGGTAATATCAGGACGGGTACCGACTTTTGACAGTGCGCACAACACTCATGCTGACTTTATAGTGTTGACCCACTGGGTTGGTTGTTCCTTAGATCCAAGATGAAATGCCCAACGGGTATTGGGGCAGGCAGGACCTGCTGACCAGGTTGCAGTTAGCCTACCTTCCCGCATAGACAACGGAGCTCCATGCCGCTCCAACAGCACAGTAGAACACTCCGGAGCAATAGGTTGGTTGATTGTTGCCGACTTTATAGTGCTGCCCCTCTGGGAGACCAGCCATACTACCATGACCTGATCTCCCACTCAGTCACATTGTCCTGACACTGAGCCAATCAGTCCTTGCCCGAGGATGGGTACCGACTTGTGACAGTACGCACTCATGGCGACTTTATAGTGCTGCCCCTCTGGGAGACCAGCCATACTACTATGACCTGATATCCCACTCAGTCACATTATCCTGACACTGAGCCGACAAGTCCTTTCCCTATCCTAATAATGTCAAGTGCCTGGCTAGGAAATGACAAGTATCAATTCTGTAAGTCAATGATTTGACACGACCAGGGTCGAATCCCACAATCCACTAAAAATGAGAGATGGACGCTCCAATCATTTGGCCATCCAGTTTGGTCAATGTGGTGCATGGTGAGTGGTAAGTGTGGTGAATAGTGAGTGTGGTGAGTGTGGTGAGTGTGGTGTGTTGAGTGGTGAGAGTTGCGAGAGTAGTGAGAATGTTGAGTATAGTGGATAATGAGAGTGGTGAGAGTGGTGTGTTGAGTGGTGAGAGTCGAAAGTGTATTTGTTTGTTGTTGTTTACGTCCTAGCAACATCTAAGGTCATATCAGGACTGAAGAGTGGAAAGTGGTGAGAGTAGTGAGAGTGGTGAGTATGGTGGATAGTGAGAGTAGTGAGAATGCTTGTTGTTGTTTGTTTGTTTGTTGTTGTTTTATGTCCTAGCAACATCTAAGGTCATATCAGGATGGGTACCGACTTGTGACAGTGCACACTCATGGTGACTTTATAGTGCTGTCTCACTGGGAAACCAGGCTGCCGGGACCATGACTTGTATCCCACTCAGTCACATTATCCTGACACTGAGCACACCAGTCCTTGCCCTGTCCTAATAATGCCGAGCGCCTGGCTAGGAAGTGACAAGCACCAATTTTCAAGTCATTGGTTTGACTCGACCATGGTTCGAACCCACGAGCCCACGATCTACCAGCACGGGAGATGTGAGAATGCTGAGTATAGTGGATAGTGAGTGTGGTGAGAGTGGTGAGAGTGGCGAATAGTGAGTGTGGTGAGAATGCCGAGTATAGTGGATAGTGAGAGTGGTGAGAGTGGTGAGAGTGGCGAATAGTGAGTGTGGTGAGAGTGGTGTGTTGAGTGGTGAGAGTGGTGAGAGTGGTGTTGAGTGGTGAGAGTGGTGTGTTGAGTGGTGAGAGTGGTGTGTTGAGTGGTGAGAGTGGTGAGAGTGGTGAGAGTGGTGTGTTGAGTGGTGAGAGTGGTGAGTTCAGTGGTGAGAGTGGTGAGTATAGTGGATAATAAAGCAGACAGCCGAGCTCTGCATCTACACAGCACTGTTCACTGCGTGGTGATGAATAGGACCGGCTGTTTACGAGGAAGACAACAACAGACAACACGCCCCCCCCCTCATCCTCCCTCCCCCCTACCCTCCCCCCCCCCCCCACACACACAAACATCACCATCGGCGTACAGTGTACACCGACCGGGTCTAGTATCGCTAGTAGTAGGTCTGGGGTTGTTAACCCCAGAGCTCCACCCGCACCCCCACACACCTATTCCCCCTCCCCGCTCCTCCACCTACCACCCCCGCCCCCCCCCCCCACATCCCTATCTGTGTGTGGTGCCATCGGTCCCAGCCGAGAAGAGGGACATGGTGACGACCATCTCCACTCGTCACATCAGGGGCCAAATGTATGAACAAGTTTCTATCGGCTCCGGTGTTAAGGGCGGCCGCCAGGTTAGCTAACGTCGGTGTTGGTATATGAGTCATGGGAAATGTATGTTGCCAAAGCGCAGGTTGGTTAGCTAACAAATGCGTTATTTATAGATTTGGGGAAACCCTCTGTGCTTTGTGTACATTCGTCGATTTGACAATATGAATAATGCCGCCGATGTAGCTGCTACGTTAATATCGCTTCGAATTTAGGGTTAATTTAATGAAATTTCACGATTTGAGTATGTAGTTCTGTTAAATATGATCGCATTGAATAGATTTGGCCGTAATATATTGCCGCAGATGTGGCGGCGGCGGCGGCCATGTTTTGTTGATGTGCGACAGTATGGATAGCGACGTCGATGCGGCTAGTATACGATTTGTTTAGTTTACATTCGTCGATTCGACAATATGAATAACGCTGCCGATGTAGTTGCTACCTTAATAATAATATCGCTTTGAATTTAGGGTTAATTTAATGAAATTTCACGTTCTGCGTATCTTATTCTGTTAACTATGATTGCATTGAATAGATTTGAGCCCAATCGGTCCCTAACCCTGATGTTAAACCTGCTACTTCTTGGGGTTAGTGTGGGCGACGTTAACTCTCGAGGTATTTGCCTAACCCGTGCACATACATTGTCACTTTTGGCCGCTAACCCGGGAAATCCGCGTGAAGCATGGGTTAGGACCGCTAACCCGGCCTCATACATTTGGCCCCAGTAGTTGTCACTGCCCCCGCCGCCTGCCCATTCCTTCTCCGCCCTCCCTGCCCCATCTAACCCCTCCAAGTCCCACCCACCCCCTGCCTCATGCCACCCCTCCTCCTCTCTGCCCTCCCTACCCCACATCGGCCTTTCTTTCCCCAGCCTCTCATTCCTCTCTCCTGCCATCCCCGTCCTACTTCCCCCTCTCCGCCCCGCTCCGCCCCGCCCCGCCTCGCCCCGCCCCGCCCCGACCCCATTCGTGTCGCCTCGGTCCACCCCGCCCCTACCCGCCCCACCCCACCTCGCATCGGTCCTACCCGCCCCACCCCACCCACCTTCGGTCCTCCCCGCGCCCACCCCACCCCCTTCGGTCCTCCCCGCCCCACCCCACCTCGCCTCGGTCCTCCCGCCCCACCTCGCCTCGGTCCTCCCACTCCGGCCCACCTCTGTTCCTCCCCCCCCCACCCACCTCACCCCGCCCCACCGTTCCTCTCCCTGCCCCTCAACCTCAGCCAACTACCATTGCTCAGCCCCGCTTATTTTCTTCTACTGAGAACAGGCCAAACATAAAAAGAAAAAGACAGAAAAAGTGTGTGTGTGGGTGGGTGGGGGTGGGGGGGAGGAAATGCAGTAAAAAAGAAAAAGAGAGAAAAAGAGAGAAAAAGAGAGAAAAAGGACTGAAAACAACAAGCAGGGGGGGCCGTATTTTCCACCAGCCGGCAGTAACGCCACTCCCTTATTATCATGAGTAAACAACCATCTCCTGCCCGCATCCTGTTTACCTAAGCAACCCGTTGCCATGGAGACCGTCCTCTCCACAGTTGCCAGGCTCACTCAGTGCTCAACCTCTTGACCCTCGCTGAAAAGCAACTGCCACACAGAAGCGTTGGGCAAATAAACGGTAGCGGGCGACGGCAGCCTTGCATTCTCTGCCCCCCCCCCCTCATCCCCCCACCCCACCCCCCGCGCACACAACCCCCACCCCCCGCACACACACACAAACACCCTCACCCCCACCCCAAGTGGCGCAATGCGTAGGGATACCTTTTCGAGAAAACAACAAAATGTGATTAATCTCGCTCCGTTGCTAAGCAAGCGAGAAAGCAGCAACCCTTCTTCTAGCTTCTGATGGATAATCCCAAACTTATTTATTAAAGCGGCGATGATATGTGGTAAATCGGGTAGTTATGGTTTTAATTCTTATCAGGCGGACAGCACCTGATAAGGATGGTGAGTGGTGGGGTTATACATGTATGTAATGTGTGCATGTATACATGCATGTGTGCATGTATGTTGGTATGTATGTATGCATGCATGTATGTATCATGTATGAATGTGGGGATGTATGTATACATGTATGGGTGGATGCATGGATGTATGTAGTTATAGATGTACATACGTGTATGCATGTATTTATGTATGTATGTATACATGTACATATGTATGTATACTTGTATGTGTGTATGTATGTATGGATATACGTATCATGTATGTATGTGTGTGCATATGCATGTGTGTATGTGTGTATGTATGTGTGTATGTAAGTATGTATATGTGGGTGTATATGTGGGTGTGTATACCAGATGGGATGGCCGAATGAGTTAGAACTTAGAGCGTCCATGTCCCATGTTGGTAGATCGTGGGTTTGAACCCCGGTCGAGTCAAACCAATGTCTTAAAAATTTATACTTGTTGCTTCGTAGCCTGGCGCTCGGCATTATTAGGATAGGGCAAGGACTGGTTGGCTCAGTGTCAGGATAATGTGACTGAGTGGGATATCAGGTCATGGTGCTGGCGGCCTGGTCTTCCAGTGGGGCAGCACTATAAAGTCACCATGAGTGTGCACTGTCACAAGTCAGTACCCGTCCTGATATGACCTTAGATGTTGCTAGGACGCATGTATGTACCTATGGATGCATGTACACACACATGTATGCTTGTACATGGGTTCGATGAAATACCCTATGAAAAATGTATGCGTCATTTGAAGATCCCAAGCATGTACTACAGATGGGCACGGGGGGATATGATTGAAGTATTCAAATATCTCCATGGTATCTACAAGACAGGCAACCCCCTTATCAGAGACTCCAACACCAGGACCAGGGGACACTCCCTGAAGCTGAGGAAGCGGTACTCCAGACTGGACCTGCGACACAACTTTTTCGGCTTTAGGTTGGTTGACCTGTGTAATGACCTGCTGGAGAGTGTCGTAGCAGCAGAGTCAGTGAACTGTTTCAAGTCCCGACTGGATGCATACTGGTCAAGCATTACATATATCTTGGAGCCAGTGACAGTTGCTATGATCCACCACATCTGAAGAACTGTCTCCATTTCTATTAACTAAGAGCGGCTAACAGGTCCAAGGCCTATTATAGCTGTATCCTATTGATTGATTGATTGATGTATGTAAGTCTGCACGCATACACGTGGACAATTCAACACAATGACAACTTCTAACAGACAGACAGACACATTATGAGTATGTAAATCCGATGGTATAGCAACGAAACCCAAGTAACCACGCGTAACCAGAACCGCCCCAAAAAACGACGGCACAAAAAATGTAGATATAACGAACTGCATTAGGCTGGTGCACAAAAAGGGCTGCCGAGACTGTGACGTGTTTTGCCGAGAAGGTACAGTAGGAGTGCCTTAAAGGGTAACCCAATAGTGACGTTCACCTGGACGTATTGATTAAGTGAAGGCTGAGACGACGTCTATGGCACGCCGCTGTCAAATACAATAAAACATCTCTAACCGACCACCTCCACATATCGACCACTCCCCTATATCGATCGCTTTATTTGGGTAACAAATGATCGCCCATACAATACCATTGTAATGATTTTTTGTAAACCTCCCTAAACCGACCACCTCCCTCTAAATATAATGGACCATTTAAAGTCGGTCCCATGGTCGGTCGATTTAGAGGGGTTTTTACTGTACAATAAAAACGTACCTACTTAGTGAACAGTATGTACGCGGTATATACACACACTTCCCCCTCCCCCTCCGCCCCCCCCTCCTCCGGACACAGCTAGCTATCATGGAAACTAAGAAGTAAGAGGGGGGGGGCCTGCCAAATAAACTTTGAAAAAAATCCATACAAAAAACTCACAGCAACTCCAGTGTTTTGCTAAGACTAAGAGACATGTTAATTTTTGTTATGTAAAAGGAAATGGGTTTAAAAAGACACATATATATACACATGCACACACACTCACAGATAGATTCACTCTCAAACCCACAGGCACATATGGACACACAGACACACGGAGATAATATATATATACAGTACAACCTCTCTAAATCGACCGACCTTGGGACCGACTTCAAGTGGTCCATAAAGGGAGGTCGTCGGTTTAGGGAGTTAGAATATGGTTACAATGGTAGTTCATGTATGCAGGGAGTTTGACGCCCCTGCCTTGCAGAGTTGTAAACCACTGCCTTGTGGTACAGGTCCTTGACAGAACCGAAGGCTAAGGGAGCAAACCCTAAACAGAAAACCATGTCACTGTGGCAGCATTAAGGGCGGTTGATGTATGGAACTCCCAACATCTCCCGACCAGCCACTGCAGGGACAAATAGTTTTGCGCCTGTCTTGACATGTTCTTGCCGGTGTGAAACCTCTATTTGCTCCCCGAGAGAGTGCCGCTGGTAACTTGCAAAAGCCAGCAGCACTTCAACACTTTTGCAGGCAGCTTTCATGAAATGTACAACCGCACAGAACACCATACCGGCTCGGTCGTCGTCCGGGTTACCAAGGACCGTGCTGCTCGAGCTCATCTTCCGTCGACAGCGGAAAATCAGCTAGGAGGAACACAATGCAACACAACACAACTACTGACAATCAGGCATTTGATACAGTCGGGAGGACCGGGCTATGGCAGCTCCTGAGGAAGTATGGATGCCCAGAGAAGTTCACAACTATGATCGAAGCTCTACATACAGGAATGATGGCAAACATTAGTGCTGGAGGGGAAGTCTCGGAATCGTTCGGGGTTACCAATGGGGTCAAGCAAGGTTGTGTACTGGCCCCCACGCTCTTCTCCATCTTCCTATCAGCAATGCTAGACGAGGCCTTCCGAGACATGGGGGATGGCATCTATATACAGTCCAGACAGAGCGCTGACCTATTCAATGTCGCACACTTCAGAGCGAAGACCAAGACTACTCAGATACTGGTGAGAGAGCTACTATTCGCAGATGACAGTGCACTGGTTGCCCACTCTGCTGAAGAGACCCAGAAAATAATGGACGCTTTCTCCGATGCATCAAAGAAGTTTGGCCTGAACGGAGGTGCTGTACCAACCCAACTCTACAAGAACCCGAGAGGAGGAGATCATGGTTGACGGAAACAAGCTGAACTCTGTTCCGGAATTCACCTATCTCGGAAGCACTATATCAAGTGATGGACGCATTGATGCTGAGATACAGAGGAGGATGGCCAAGGCTAGCGCATCTTTCGGCCGACTACGCCAGAGACTCTGGAACAACCACCATGTGTCCATTCGGGTCAAAGGTAAGATCTACCGCGCAATCGTGCTATCCACCCTACTATACGGAGCCGAGGCCTGGACAGTGTACAGACGGCAGGTGAAAAAGCTGCATGCCTTCATGATGCGACATCTGCATTCAATCATGAGGCTAACCTGGAAGGACAAAGTGACGAATAAGGAAATACTCGAACGGATGGGGCTGCCCTCTATGGAAGATCTTCTGATCAAAAAGAATCTCCGGTGGACTGGACACCTCATGAGGATGTCATCAGACAGGCTACCAAAGCAGATCCTCTATTCTCAACTGTCTTCTGGTTACAGAAAGAGAGGGCGCCCTCGTCTCCGGTTCAAGGATACCATCAAGATAAACCTGAAGCTGAGAGACATTAAGACCGACTCATGGACGCAACTCTCACAGCAGAGAGCTAAATGGAGAGCGGCAGTCAAGTAATGGAAGCAGTCTTTGTCGCATCGCGACCGACAGCATGATGATGATGATGACAATGGTAGTGTTGGGGCCCAAAAAAAAGCGTTCGATATAGGGGAGTGGTCCATCTGTGGAGGTGGTCGGTTAGGGAGGTTTTACTGTATATATATATCAACACACACAGAGACATGCTGGCATACGGACATAGATATACATACACTTACACATATACAGACATGCACATGCATACTTGTATACATACATGCACACATACATGCATGCATACATGCACACATGCGTGCATTCATACATGCACACATACACACAAGCAGACACATATGCAGATATACACGAAGACAGACAGATGCATGGACAAACAGACAGGGACACAGACTGACAAATACAAGCATACATATGCACACAGAAATATACAGATACATACACGCACATATATTATACAGCCAGACATACATACAGACACATGCATATATATACAGACATACATACATACATAGACATACATAGACATACATACATAGACATACATACATACATGCATGCATACATACATACATACATACATACATACATACATACATACATACATACATACATACATACATACATACATACATACATAGTAAAACCTCTCTAAATCGACGGACCTTGGGACCGACTTGAAGTGGTCGATTTAGGGAGGTGGTTGGTTTAGGGAGTTAGAATATGGTTACACTGGTATTGTTGGGACCCAAATAAAGTGATCGATATAGGGGAGTGGTCAATATGTGTAGGCGGTCGGTTAGGGAGGTTTTACTGTATACATATATAGATACATGCATGCATACACACATACATACACACAGCCAGACACCTATTCAAAGAGACAGACAGACACAGGGACACAGACAGACAAACTGACAGACAGACACAGGGACACAGACAGACAAACAGACAGACACAGGGACACAGACAGACAGACAGACAGAGGGACACAGACAGACACAGGGACACAGACAGACACAGGGACACAGACAGACAAACAGACAGACAGACCCAGGGACACATACAGACAAACAGACAGACAGAGGGACACAGGGACACAGACAGACAAACAGACAGACACAGGGACACAGACAGACAAACAGACAGACAGACACAGGGACACAGACAGACAAACAGACAGACAGACACAGGGACACATACAGACAAACAGACAGACAGACACAGGGACACAGACAGACAAATAGACAGACAGACACAGGGACACAGACAGACAAACAGACACAGGGACACAGACAGATAAATGGACACACACACGTCTATTTTATGACTTCGACAATGCTGGAAGCGTGGAGAAAATGAAAACACGCCCTCCCCCACCTACCGACCATACCCTCCCCCACCCCACCCCCAATACCCACCCCCTACCAGACTCTGGCCTGGATCATGTATTAGGCTGAAGACGTTGCATCTTATAATCTCGCAATGTTCCTCTCCTCTCGCCCCGTACCAGTACGGGATGGCTAAACTTAAAGCTGCATAGTCCAATGAAACCATCAAATTTTCAAAACCGAAACAATTATCAAGATTTTATTCTACATATCTACCTTAGATACTGGTGCATTTATTAAGTATTTGTCGCCACATAGAACGGAATACTGGGGCAATTCTAATAGAACCTGTTACTGCAGAAGTGCTATGGTGTCAGAGTTTTGATGTGCTTGCCAAAACTAACTTTGCATGTTTGTACTTCAAATATCTCAAAAGTTAGCTATTTGGAAAAAGAAAGTTACTTCAAAGTAAAGTATGGGAGATTATAATAACCAACCTAATATATTTATCTCAGAAAATGACCGAAACTCAAAACAATCAGACTATGCAACTTTAATATAAATGAAGAAGCAATGTACGACATAATCACATTCAGGTGATATTTAAAGTTGCACAGTCCGATCGTTTTGAGTTTCTGAGAAGTTAAATACATTAAATATACATTAAATAAATTCTACCGTACATTAGTTTGAAGCAATTTTCATTTTAAATGGCTAAATTTGGAAATATTTGAAGTGAAAAATGGCCAACTTAATAGACTAGTTTGTAATTCCGACTGCGAATGCGCTGAAAACGGAGTCGAGAGCAAAACACTGCTTACGGCCATTGATTTTGCCCATACAAGTAGGGGAAAACTTCGATTTTATTCCAAATTAATAGAAATACATAACAATTTGGCATAAACATGGATGCACACACGCAATATAATGATATAATGAATATATGGAAGACAAAACTAACCAAAGCTAAGCATTTTGAGCTAAGAAACATACAATTCCACACACAACAATGTCACTTTTAGGCTGATATCCACGTCGCCATTGATAATTCTTGTTCTAAATGTTAAAATGCCAAATGTGTCAACAAAAACCTGTTTCAGAGAAATATATAAGCAATGTCTGATTAACCCTACACATTTCCTAGTTCTACATATGTCATTAACCATAGGACATAAATAAAAACATGAATAAAATAAGTGAAACTGACTCTGGCTATGGCTCTAACACTAGTCTGAGTAACCGGATTTGTCTAGATCAAAATGCAGATGGCATAAGACATGCTGATTAGATTGCTGTAACTGCAACGCTAAATAAAAGATTAACATCTTGATTTATTGTATATATATTTCTTTAGTTGGTATTCTACATTTCAAACATGAGCTGAAATGACCTGAAACTAACAGATTTCATTCCTGCACTCAATGGTTTAGCATTAGCCATGTGCTTCGCGTGGGTTTGTTTTGCTGCCAAACATCCCACAATGCACCGAGCAGCTGGAATTATGAACTAGTCTATTTTGGTAAGGACACCAAAGTTCTAAAACTATAGCCTTCACTAGTAACAGCTTCTATTCACACTATTCATGCGTGACCTAATTCGGCATCAGAACGAGGCTGAGTACGTGTTGGGTATTGGAAATTGCATAAGACACTGCTGTATGCCAATGTGTATGAACTGCTATAGAAATTAAAGGAGTAAAATTTGAAGATATTAACTTTTGAAACTATCATATTCATTTTTGCTATTTATTAATATGTTCATGAAGACTGAGTGATGATCAGATGCATTTCAGTAGGAAATGTCAACAAAGTCGCTCACCTTGGCTGCGAATCTTTTCTTAAATTCAAAATTGCATAAATTTCTTAATATAGATATATTTTTAAAATATAATTTAACCCTTTTAAAGCTTTTATTAATTTGTAATTACTAAGACTAGTTGTTTAACTCAGGGATGAAAGTAGTCTCTGGGAAAAAAAGCGGAAATGCTGATATTCTCCCATAGGTTTAGCATTGTCAGGGAATCGCAGAAAATTCCCGGAAGTTGGGTTTCATATATATTGGTATACGCTGATAGTGCTGCACCATTTGAAGCAGTTATTAGTAGTATACACTGATAGTGCTGAGGTGTCTGCACTCCATATTAGTATATGCTGATGGTGCTACAGCGTAGAACAGTAGGGCCCATAGTATATGTTAATGGTGCTGTGGGATTGAAAAATCCCGGAAATCCGCGAAATCGCGGAGATCTTTCATCCCTGTTAACTGTGTTACACAGATAACTACGCTGACAGTGCTGCATGGTACATGATACCACCTGACTTGAAGTTGACAGTCACATTGTAGTTCAAGAATGGGAAAATCACCATGCAAGGGTCACCCAATCTTCGTGACAATTGGCCAATAGATACAAAACGGGTATGCAAAGATGAATATGGTAGTTTAAAAAATGAATACCTTCAAATTTGAGTGATTTCGAGAGGTTTTGATCGACGAAAAAGTATTCACATGACTTTTCATACAGTGGCGTCTCGCAGACGCGTACGTGGCCTCGGCCTGGTGTCAACATGGCTGCGGCGTGAATAGTGTGAATAAAACTGGCTTTGTACCTCCTCCTACGCAGCCAGACACGTAATAAGTATACCAGTATCTAAGTTAGATATATAGTATCAAATCTAGATGAGTGTTTTGGTTTCGAAAAATTGATGCTTTCATCAGACTATGCAGCTTTAAGGTTGGTTTTTGTTTTATGTCCGAGCAACATCTAAGGTCATACAGGACATGTACCGACTTGTGACAGTGCGCACTCATGGTGACTTCATAGCGCTGTCCCACTGGGAGACCAGGCCACCAGCACCATGACCTGATATCCCACTCAGTCACATTATCCTGGCACTGAGCCAACCAGGCCTTGCCCTATCCTAGTAATAATGCTGGCGCCTGACTAGGAACCGACAAGTATAAAATCCTTGGTTAGACTCGACCAGGGTTCAAATTGTGAAGTTGTGAATCCCACGATCTACTAAAACGAAAGACGGACGCTCAACTCATTTGGCCATGCCGTCTGGTTGTTGTCAACGAGTGCTATTATTGAAGGGGGGAAGGTGAGACGTGATATAAAGGAAATACAACTCCAAGTCTACAGTGTTATTGTTAGGTCCTAGCCATTAGTCTATGGAGGTCCCCTGATGTACTCACCATATGCACGCCTACCTGTCTGGTAGCCTTTTACCTGAGTGGTCAGTGGAGCCGACACTCAGCCTCTTGCAATAATTATAAGACTACTACACTATCTGTACAGCCATTTAAGCGACCTGGTCCAATGTAATTCCCAATGATAGGAATAAGCAGTTATTGCGCGATAGGGAGACTGGATTGAAGCCTGAGAACCTACCTATGTGACAGTGGTGAAGTTGAGGTCAGTGCATATTCCAGTATTTTTTTGTTTTTTTGGGGGGATGGGGTGTTGTGACAGCGTATTTATACTGCCCATAAAGGTGAAAAAGCTGCATGCCTTCATGATGCGACATCTGCGTTCAATCATGAGGCTAACCTGGAAGGACAAAGTGACAAATAAGGAAATACTCGAACGGACGGGGCTGCCCTCTATGGAAGATCTTCTGATCAAAAAGAATCTCCGGTGGACTGGACACCTCATGAGGATGTCATCAGATAGACTACCAAAGCAGATCCTCTATTCTCAACTGTCTCGTCTCCGGTTCAAGGATACCATCAAGAGAAACCTGAAGCTGAGAGACATTACGACCGACTCATGGGCATCACTCTCGCAGCAGAGAGCTAAATGGAGAGCTGCAGTCAAGTAATGAAAGCAGTCTTTGTCGCATCGCGACCCACAGCATGATGATGATGATGATGATGATGATGATGATGATGATGATGATGAGAACGGTTAAATCTAAGGAATTGTTTTCGCCGCTAGACAGTAATAGTTCTAGGATTGTTGGTTGTGTGCTGCCCCACTGGGAAATCAGGCGTACATTACAGCTGCCACCATGACTCGATATCCCATGCAGGCACATTATCCTGACACTGAGCTAACCAGTCATTGCCCTATCCTATTAATGCAAAGTGCGAGGCTAGGAAGCAAGTATCAATTTAATAAGTCATTGGTTTGACTCTGAGTCGACTGGGAACCGACTCCCGAACTCCCGCACATGAGGTCCGCCCTCTACTGATGCTAGCACCGCGCCCTGTCATAGTCCTACCCTCATACTGTTATTCATGTGGTTAATTACTTAGTAATTGAACTGAGGATTTCTTCTGGACGTGCACAATTGCAGGAAATAGCAATTCTACCAAAACGGTGGAGACGGCCGCTCAACCCTCAACTCATTCGGCCATTCCGTCTGGTCAGTACAGACTATTACAGTATTATATTATCAGAAAAGTGTATCAAATATGGTGTTAAGATGAAGGATTGCAACGGTTTGATATAACAGTGGGACTGATAAGATAATCTCGAGAGCGTGACGTACCTCAGGCAGTACAGTGCCCGCCTGTGAATGTGTCGGGTCATCCGATCGACCCTGCTCAGTGGAACCATTTGCAGTTTGGGCTATTTTCTGTTCCAACCAGTGGTGCACAACTGATTCATCAAAGGATGCGGTATATGCTGTCCTGTCTGTGGGAAAATGCATATAAAATACCCTTTGCTGCTTATCAGAAAGATTAGCCTATGTGGCGGCAGCATGTTTCATGCTGCCGCCACATAGGCTAATCCAAAGAAATATGTCAGAATGACCATATGTTTGATGTCCAATAGCCGATGATAAAAATCAATGCACTCTCGAGGCGTCGTTAAATAAAACAAGCTTTTTGAGAAGATAACCACGGCGCTGTGGGTAAGGCGAACGGCAGACAAAAGTGAAAGGTAATCGCCATTTAAACGGGCGGCGAGTTAAGCCAATGACTGACGTTAGGTGGCGATGATGATGAAACTGACACCCCAAAAACTAGTTACATTTGTTGAATAAGACGGGGAAATATCAACTGTAGAAAATTGGTCTTCCTCATTCCACTGTTCCTTGATCTATCCTAGAAACGCCGAGCGCTGGGTTTGGTGGTGGTGGTGGTTGGTTGGGTTGGTTGTTGGAGTTTTACGTCCTGGCAACATCTAAGGTCATATCAGGACGGGTACCGAATTGCGACAGTGCGTACACGTGGCAAATTATAGTGCTGCCCCACTGAGAGACCAGGCCACCAGCAACATGACCTGATATCAAACACAGTCACATAATCCTGACACTGAGCCAACCAGTCCTTGCCCTATTTCTAATAATGTTGAGTGCATGGCTAGGAAGCGACAAGTGTCGATTTATTAAGTCATTAGTTTGACTCTACATGGGTTCGAACCCGAGGTGTCGAATCCCACGATTTACCAAAACGGGAGACGGACGCTCAACTCATTTGGCCATCCCGTGTGGTGGTCGGTGATGATGGTTGGTGGTACTTGTGGTCGTGGTGATGGTGCTGGTGGTGCTGGTGGTGGTGACAAGCATTAAATATATCATTAGTTTGACTCAGTTGGGGATTACCCTACATGGGACACGAATGATATTGTCTGGTTGTAGAGTTCTCACTTCAGATATATCAAAAGTTAACCCTAAAGTAAATCAGATTATGAGGATCCAAGCAATGTATTTTCTATAAAATAAAAAATAAAAAAGGACAAAGTAGATTATAAGGATGATCCTAGTGATATATTTATCTAAATGTTGTGGGGTTTTTGGGTTGTTTTTTTGTGCAAATGAAGGAAAACATTTCTACAGTGGGATTCGAACTCACAATTCTGCCTACCTTCCGCATGGGAAGCCTGCGCTCTACCAATTTAGCCTCCGCGTCTGATCTCCGTGACGCAATCAACATATTGTGTACATTTCACCTGAGGAGGTTAAAGTTGAATAGTTTGATGGCTATCGAATGTTTGCATCATTTTTTAGATAAATATATCAAGTTGACTATTATAACCCACTATTCATTATTCCGGAGTCATTTTTGATGGAAAATGGCTAGTTTTGGAGCAATTTGAGTTGAAAGAACCCGAAATCATTTCGGCAAGCTTTCAAAAGTCTTGTTGTTGTGGCCTAGATTCACATCTTGTGATGGTCATGTGATGAGGAATGACCTATTAATGTGTAGGTAGTGTGGAACCTGACTAATGCCATATATGGTACTGGGAATGAGGGTAGGACTAATAAGGTCATGAGATTGACCTAATAGGTTTGTGGTCTCCCTGCCTAATGGCTGTCTCAAAGTAGGCGCTCAAAGGGATGGGGGTAATAAATTCACTGATTATTCTGTATATGCTGCCCCAAAGCCTTAATTAATGCACCAGCACCGAAGTTGGATAAATAGAATCAAATGTAAGTATTTGTTTTGGTTTTGAAAAAGATGTGTTTCATCAGACTATGCAACTTTATTACACCGACCGAGACATATAGCCATGACTACTTACTTGTGAACATGTCACATGAGGAGGTTAGTGCGCATGAATACCGGACACGGTGGCCGAATCGGTAGAGGAGAAGAGGAGAGGAGAGGGGAGAGGAGGGGAAGGCAATGAATGTGAGAGGAGAGGAGAGGAGAAGGAGGAGGGCATGGGAGAGGGGAGAGAAGGACGGCGGGGAAGGGCAGCGAAGAGGAGGAGGAGGAGCAGGAGGAGAGAGGAGAGAGGAGAGAGGAGAGGAGAGGAGAGGGGAGGGGAGGGGGAGGGGAGAGGGAGGGGAGGGGAAGGGGAGGAGAGGAGAGGAGAGGAGATGAGAGGAGGAGGGGAGGGGAGGGGAGGAGAGGAGAGGAGAGGAGAGGAGAGGAGAGGAGAGGAGAGGAGAGGAGAGGGGAGGAGAGGAGAGGAGAGGGGGGGAGAGGAGGAGAGGAGGAGGGTGTGCCTGCTGCTTGCCCCTTGCCGATCGATCCGACTGCCTGAAGACAACCAGAAGGAGTTCCAATCCCAGCCGAGTCAAACCAATGACTTATTAGATTTATACTTATCGCTATCGAGCCTGATGGTCAACATTAATATGATAGGGCAAAGGACTGGTTAGAACAGTGCAGGGATAATGTGACTGTGTGGGATATCGCAGCCTGGTCTCCCAGTGGGGCAGCACTATATAGTCGCCTTGAGTGCGCAGTATCACAAGTCGGTACCTATCCTGATATTACCATAGATGTTGCTAGGATGTGAAACAACAACAACCTGCGCAGTGGCCGAATCATTCAATCAGTAGAGCGCAGGCCTCGCGTGCGGGAGATCGGTTCCTATTCGAGTAAAATTGATACTTATCAAATTGATACGTATCACTTCCTACCCTGGCGCTTGGCATTAATAGAATAGGGCAAGGACTGGTTAGCTCAGTGTCAGGATAATGTGACTGAGTGGGATATCGGGTCATTGTACTGGCAGCCTGATTTCCCAAATGAGGAAGCAATATAAAGTCGCCATGAGTGCACACTGTCACAAGTCGGTACCCGTCCTGATATGACCTTAGATGTTGCAAGGACGTAAAACTCCAATAACCAAACAACCAATCCATTCCCTTTAACTTTTAAGTGGACATTGTAAGTAGTGTCTGAAAAGTAGTCCACATTCCCGGGCTCATATCCTGACCTACTTATTCTTATGGTATTTGTGCGACACACACTTCTTTTGCATATAGAGGAAAGACAAAACAACCTACTAAAGATGCATGGTCCGATGCTTTAGAGTTTCTGTCATTTTCTGAGATAAATATATTAGGATGACCGTTATAATCTACCGTACTTTAGTTTGAAGTAACGTTTATTTTAAATGGCTAAGTTTTGAGATATTTAAAGTGTAAACATGCTAAATTAATGTTGGCAAGCACACCATATGCTTCTCCAGTAAAGGCCCTGTCACATTACGGCGTATGGCGGGAGCGTATTGAAAACCTACGTAGGTCCTGCGCGTGCCGGCCTATGATGACATTTGGTGACCTTTCGGGTGGTTTTGAGCGTATGTGGAACCTACGAGGAGCGTATTATGGGTATGGGAGCGTGCTGTGACATTTTTTGACAGTATGGGCCATACGCCCTCATAGGTCGAGTTTTTTTTAGCATGCACAAAAAATTGGACGGACGGATTTATGAAAGTGTATGGCGGCGTATGCCTCATACGCTTCACATACGCCGGCATCTGGCGGCGTATGAGTAGCGTATGAGTAGCGTATGCGTAGCGTATGAGTAGCGTATACGGCGTATGCCGACGTATATGACGTAACGCGCTTACGCCGCCATACGCTCCTGCAAAAAAACCTAATGTGACAGCCCCTTTACAGGTTCTATTAAATTGTCTCAGTAATCCCTTCTATGTGGTGACAAATGTTTAATAAGTGCACCAGTATCTAAGTTACATATGTAGAATCAAATCCGGATTACAGTCAATACACAGGACCAGACTGTCAGTATGTCAGTATACAAGACTAGTCAGTACACAGTGCCATTCCATCAGTATGTCAGTAGACCAGAGACAGGACTACACCGTCAGTATGTCAGTACACAGGGGTCAGTACACATGACCATACCGACAGGGCCACTGTTTCAGTGGCGACGCCAACGGCAATTGTTTGAACCATAAAATCGTAATGTCCCCCATTGCTTTGGGTTCGAAAATGTGTTGTTTTCATCTGACTATGCAACTTACACCGATGCCAAATAGGCCTAACAACAAGGATGTTTCCCTATTAATCTTTTTATGTTCCCCTTTATCAGGGCGTATGTTAGTTTCAGCACATGATTTGTGGTCATGTGGTGTTTATTTGGGGAGCCGGACGTAGCTCAGGCCGTAGAGTGTCTACCTGTGATGGTGTCGGTCATTCGATCGATCCTACTCAGTGGACCCATTTGTAGTGTGGGCTATTTTCTATTCCAACCAGTGGTCCACAACTGGTTCATCAAAGGCTGTGGTATGTGCTGTTCTGTCTGTGGGAACGTGCATATAAAAGACCCCTTGCGGCTTATCGGAAAGAGTATCCTATGTGGCAGGACAAGGTTTCCTCCAAAGAAATGTCAGAATAACCATATGTTTGACGTCCAATAGCCGATGATAAAATTCAATGTGCTCTAGAGGCGTCATTAAATAAAACAAACTTTGTGGTTGTCTATTTATACTGTGGAGGCAGTTATTTTGTAATACAAGCACCATGCAAACACAGAACTTCTGATTCCATAGCTCCTTACAAGTACTACTTATAAATACCCGAGTGAGTTAATACTAAAGCCCCCATCACACCTACCCGGATCAGGGGCAGGACGAGCCCGGGACCGTTATCCGGGGTGATCCGTGGTGATCCGTGGCTCATCTGTGGTGATCCGGCGCTGGTCCGGGGCATCCGGGCTCGATCCGGCATGCTAGTAGTAGTAGCAGTAGTGAAACAGCCCCGGACCACCCCCGGACAGGCCCCGGTTCACCCCCGGACTACCCGGACCACCCCAGGATCGCACCGGCTGGGTACGTCTGACCGCGAGGCAAAAAACGACGAAAATAGCGATTTCATCAGGGGGGGCTGTCCGGGAGGCTGGTCCGGCTCAAAATCTGGGGCTCGTCCGGTGTGGCGGTTTCAGCGCCCGGTCAGTTTCAGCGCCCTGCCGTGGCTTCTGCGCATGCGCGGATTTTTTAAGAGATGGTCAAAACACCCGTGGCCTCGCCGGCTACAAGGTCAGCTGGTGCCCGGCAGTGTTAGGGACCGATTAGGCCGAAATCTATTGAATGCGATCATATTTAACAGAATTACATACTCAAATAATGAAATTTAATTAAATTAACCTTAAATTCCAAGCGATATTAACGTAGCAGCTAGATCGGCGTCGAATCACCAAGTGTAAACAAAACAAATAGCAGTGCTTGCCGCAACATGCGAAAATCCACGCATGCACAGAAGCCACGGCAGGGCGCTGAAACTGACCGAGCGCTGAAACCGCCACACCGGGTAGGTGTGACTGGGGCTTTACAGCAATATTCGGTTATTCTCCTAAACTGGGCACCACATATTTGGCCTCCACATTCCGATGCTGATAATTAAGTCTTTCTTTTGATTGATAACAAGTCAAATACTTATTAGGTATATTAGCAGGTTTACATCTATTGAATCTATCCCACAAAAGATATCAAAATTATCCTTGTATGATTTTGTGCTAGAGTGAAAATGTGAAACTTTTAGTGGTTTGGAGGGGGGTTTGCTTTCTTTTCACCAAGTAATGAAATAGATATACTGCCTGCACAAATGCAGGTGGTATCCTGCTTCGGGGATGTATGCAGGCGGCATTCTACATTGGGGTTATATCAATGCAGGTGGCATCCTGCTTGGGGGATGTATGCAGGTGGTGTTCTACATTGGGGTTATATCAATGCAGGTGGCATCCTGCTTGGGGGATGTATGCAGGTGGTGTTCTACATTGGGGTTATATCAATGCAGGTGGCACCCTGCTTGGGGGATGTATGCAGGTGGCGTTCTACATTGGGGTTATATCAATGCAGGTGGCATCCTGCTTCGGGGATTTATGCAGGTGGCATTCTACATTGGGCTTTATCAATGAAGGTGGCATCCTGCTTCGGGTATGTATACAGGCGGCGTTCTACATTTGGGATTTATCAATCCAGGTGGCATCCTGCTTCAGGGATGTATATAGGTGGCGTTCTACATTGGGGATTTATCAATGCAGGTGGCATCCTGCTTCGGGTATGTATACAGGTGGCGTTCTACATTTGGGATCTATTAATGCAGATGGCATCCTGCTTCAGGGATGTATATAGGCGGCGTTCTACATTGGGGAGTTATCAATGCAGGTGGCATCCTGCTTCGGGGATGTATGCAGGCGGCATTCTACATTGGGGTTATATCAATCCTGCTTCTGGGAGGTATCAATCCAGGTGGGGTCCTGGTTTAGGGGATATACTAATACAGGTGGTATCCTGGTTCTGGGGATGTATCAATGCAGGTTGTGTCCTGGATTGGGCGATACACTAATGCAGGTGGTGTCCTACTTCTGGGGATGCATGAATTCAGGTTGTGTCCTGGTTTATGGGATACATTAATGCAGGTGGTGTCCTGGTTCTGGGGATGCATGAATGCAGGTTGTGTCCTGATTCGGTGGATACATTAATGCAGGTTGTGTCCTGGTTCGGGGGATGCATGAATGCAGGTTGTGTCCTGGTTCGAGGGATACATTAATGCAGGTTGTGTCCTGGTTCGGGGGATGCATTAATGCAGGTTGTGTCCTGCTGTGGGATTCATTAATGCAGGTTGTGTCCTGCTGTGGGGGATTCATTAATGCAGGTTGTGTCCTGCTGTGGGATTCATTAATGCAGGTTGTGTCCTGCTGTCAGGGATTCATTAATGCAGGTTGTGTCCTGCTGTGGGGGCTGCATTAATGCAGGTTGTGTTGTTGGGGTTTTGGGTTGTGTTGGTTTGGGGGTGTGTGGTTGTGTGGTTGGGGTTTGTGGGTTGTGTTGGTGGGGTGTGTGGTTGTTTGGTTTGGGGTTTGGGTTGTGTTGGTTCGGGGGATTGCATGAATACAGGTTGTTCCCTGGTTCGAGGGAAACATTAGTGCAGGTGATATCCTGGTTATTGGGATGCATGGATGCCGGTTGTCTCCTGGTTCTAGGGATACACTAATGCAGGTGGTGTTTTGTTTTGGGGGTACATGAATGCAGGTTGGTGTCCTGGTTTGGAGGATACAGTAATACAAGTGGTATCCTGTTTTGGGTGATGCATTGGCACAGGTTGTATCCTGCTTTGGGGATGCATTATTAATCCAGGCTGAGTCCTGATTCGAGGGATACAGTAATGCAGGTGGTGTCCTGCTTTGGAGATACATTAATGCAGGCTTAGTCCTGGTTCGAGGGATAGAGTAATGCAGGTGGTGTCCTGCTTTGGAGATACATTAATGCAGTTTGCATCCTGGTTCGAGGGATACAGTAATGCAGGTGGTGTCCTGCTTTGGAGATAAATCAATGCAGGCTGAGTGCTGGTTCGAGGGATACAGTAATGCAGGTGGTGTCCTGCTTTGGAGATACATTAATGCAGGCTGAGTCCTGGCTGGAAAGATACAGTAATGCAGGTGGTGTCCTGCTTCAGGGGATGCATCAATGCAGATTGTGTGGTGGCTTGGAGGATATATCAATGAGGGTTATGTGCTACTTCAGTGAGGCATCAATGCAAGCAGTACATGCCCCACTTATCTACATGGTATTCTGAATGCGTTACGTACAATGATTCAGGTCTTTAAAGCTGCATAGTCCAATGAAAACACAAAAAGAAAGAAACTCAAAACCATCGGACTATGCAACTTTAAAGGACACTACAATGCTATCTCGACATGGCGAGTATCCTGTCATTGGACCTCCAGTTAACCAGGACAAAAATGGTCTATACATTGACAAATTGTTAACACATGGCCGGGCTTTGCTGATGACTGGAGTCGCTAAGGTCAGGTACTACTATTCCCATCACCTCAACTGTACACGTTTTATAAGTCCTCCCCCTTGAGCACTCAAATATCTAGTATGTATGAGCCATGCTAGCTACAATTTAGCAATGTCGATCGAGTAAATAAAGCCGCTACTTTAATTTTAAAAACATGTTCAGAGGATCTTTAATTTTTTTAAAGAGTCAACAGTGATAGCAAAGCACCCAGCAAGGCAAGAGCGCCAATAACTGAATAAGACCCGCGCGGACAGAGGGCACTGCGACACACACCGCCTCACGCCAGATATCGGTGGCAGTGAAGAGGAGGAGGAGTGGGAGGGGGGGAGGGAGGGTATCGGAGAGGGAGAGAGGAGGGAGGGGAAGGCAATGATGTGAGAGGAGAGGAGAGGAGAGGAGAGGGCAGGGGGAGGGGAGAGAAGGAGGGGGCGGGGAAGGCAGCGTGAGAAGAGGAGGACAGGGAGGAGAGAGGAGGAGGAGAGAGGGGAGAGGGGGAGGGGAGGAGAAGAGGAGAGAAGAGAGGGGAGGGGAGAGGAGAGGAGAGGAGGTGGAGAGGAGAGGAGAGGAGAGGAGAGGAGAGGAGGAGAGGAGAGGAGGGGAGAGGAGAGGAGAGGAGAGGAGAGGAAGAGAGGAGAGGAGAGGAGAGGAGAGGAGGGGAGAGGAGAGGAGGGGGGAGGAGAGGAGGAGAGGAGGAGGGTGTGCCTGCTGCTTGCCCCTTGCCGATCGATCCGACTGCCTGAAGACAACCAGAAATGATAGAGAGCGACACCTACGGCCTCTGGGAACAACAAAACGAGTGACCCTCGCGCCCCCTGTCGGGACTGCCTGGCTGGAACCCCACGGGGGCGTTGGCGGGGTTGGGTGGGTGGGTGGGTCGGTGAGGGGAAGGGGACGCCACCCCGAGCCTTCTGTTTCCCGCCGAATGGGGCAGATCTCGCGGGATCTCACTGCTACTCAATACTATATTTCTCAGCCGGTCACGAGAAGCTGGCGTTTGTTCGGGCCATGTGTAAACAGCTTGTTTCCATCAGTGGGGGGAGATAGTTGAAATGTCTGTCGGATCAGTGTGAGTGTGTGTATGAGTGAGTGTGTGTACGAGTGAGTGTGTGAGTGTGTGTGTGAGTGAGTGAGAGTGTGTGTGTGTGTGACTAAGTGAGAGAGTGTGTGTGTGAGTGTGTGTGTGAGTGAGTGAGAGTGTGTGTGAGAGTGTGTGAGTGAGTGTGTGAGTGAGTGAGTGAGTGAGTGAGAGTGAGTGAGTGAGAGTGTGTGTGGGTGTGTGCGACCACAACGCCATCTAGAGGGGTGTGTGGCGGGATATGACCGTTAGGCAGGCAGTCCCGAGTTGGTGGCCATCATCATGTGTCATTTAACTCTCCTCAGATCCACTCTTTCCAGTCGTGGGGCTTCAACCTGCCGCGAATTGAAGCCCCAAATATAGCAGCTTGTCACCCTCTAATTTGCTCCTCTCCACCGGTATCGCGTTAGAACTTCACACGTTGGAACCAGCGAAATTCGCAGCTCGATATCAGCAATTTCACTCGGTTAGAACCAGCAATGAATGCAGCCAATAGCGGTGACACTATTCGCATTTAACACCTAATTTCCGCGAACTGTTCATTATCTAAATAAACACACGAGGTTGACTATTCAATCCCTCTACCCCTATGTTAATTTAAGGTTACAACAACAACAAAAACGATGGTTTTCAGTTCCTGCCAAATCTTTTATTTTTAATGCATCACGTTGATCATTATAATCTACGAACCTTATTTTGAAGTAACTTTAATTTTAATTTTAATTTTAAAGAGTTAACTTTGGAAATATTTTAAACATGCACATTAATTTCCCTATGTACTGGACAACATAGGCTGGCTTCTGTATTCACATATTCCATTAAATTCACTTAGGAACCTGTCTATTAAAGCTGCATAGTCCGATGAAGCATCAAATTTTCAAAACCAAAACAATCATCTGGAATTGATTCTACATATCTAACTTAGATACTGATGCACGTATTAAGCATTTGTTGCCACGTAGCAGGGAATACTGAGGCAATTTAATAGAACCTGTAACTGCAGAAGCCTATGGTATCAGAGTTTTGGCAAGCTTGCCAAAACTAATTTGACATGTTTGCGCTTCAAATATCTCAAAACATAACTGTTTAAAATAAACAGGACTTGAGGCTAAAGTAAGGTCGATTATAATGACCAGGTTAATCTATTTATCTCAGACAAATTACAGAAACTCAACACCATCGGACTACGCAACGTTAAGCAATACATGTTTAATAAGTGCACCAGTATTTAATATTGAATATGTAGGATCAAATCCTAGGCGAGTGCTTTGGATTCCAAAATGTGATCCTTTCAAAGGACTGTGCAGTTTTAATTAAATCAGGGAGGGCGGGTGGGTAAAATAATCCACAATTGCATTAACAACGCTAAGAACGCAGCACTCTTCATACGGACACAGCTAGTAGTTATACATGTCCCTCCACCAACAATGCTTAACACAGACAAGGGTTTTATGTGGAGAAGCAAGAATCTTTATCAGTACAAAATCAATAGGCGTTTGGCCAAATCTTGTTTGGTGGAAAGCGAAATGGAGGTGGGTGTGAGGGTTGTGACGCTGGTGGTGGTGGTAGGGGGTGGTGAGTGGAAAGAATTGTGTCTGTGTTGGGGAGGGGAGGGGAAGAGGGAGGGGGTGGGGTGGGGGCGGAAAAGGAAGTGGGAAGGGGAATGGGGAGGAGAGGGAGAGGGGAAGGGGAGGAGCAGGAGGGGGAGGGAGAAGGGGGGGAGGGTGTAAGGGGAGGGGGGGGGGTGTTGGTGGGGAGAGTGGAGTTCCCGAATCGTCTGGTCAGGCACCGCCACTATCACTTTCAGCCAAATTACCCCCCGATCGTTGGGGGCAAGGCGTCACCCCGGAGGCTATCGGGCCGGCGGAGTCTCCCCAGTCACACCCCAACCCTTCATCACTCTGTCAGCATCCACCAGCACCGGGCACCTTGACAACCCTCCATTCTCCCGCCGCAATGGTTGGGGGATTCTGGCCAACATCATGACAATAAGATGTTTACGGCTGACATCGCCGCCCGGCCAGCGCGCCTTCTGATTGGTCAATGCCAACCACGTGGTGTCAAAGGAGACTGCGCTGACACTAAAAGAGGCAGAGAGGGAGGGTTGTGGGGGAGAGGAGGAGTGGGGAAGGGGGGGGGTGGGTGGGCGAGGGAAGAGGAGCAGTGGGTTTGAGAGGAGTGGGGTGAGGAAGGGGGGGGGGGGGGGAGAGTGAAGTGGGATGGGGGTGGGGAAGGAGGGGAGAGTAGAGTGTGGGGGGAGATGAGGGGAGGGGGTAGGAGGGGAGGAGGGGGTGGGAGGAGGCGTGAGAAGGAGAGGAGGGGAGGAGTGGATGGCGGGCGGGTGGAGAGGGGGAGGCCTGGAGGAGGGAGGAGGGGGTTGGACGAGAGGAGGGGGAGGAGGGGGAGTGTGGGAGGGGATGGGGAGGGTGGGGGGGGGATGGGAGTAGAGAGAGGGGAAAGGGGAGGGGGGAGAGGGGTAGAGGAGGGGAGTGGGGGGGGGGGGGGTGGGGGTTGGAGGAGGGGGGGAGGGGGGGGGGGCTGCAATAACAAAATAAAGAGGCGAGTCCGGATGACAAAGAACGCTCCCAAGGCGATAACGGCGTGGTCTCACCCCACCCAATACTTCTGGCTCCGCGGTCAGATATGAGGCCATCAGTCCTCTCCTAAACAATTCAAAAAGTTCCGCCACACCCGCCTGCTACATTGGGCGCGGAGGAGTGTGATGCAGTTATCTTTTTTGTTAACCTTAAAGCGGCATAACCCAATCAAAACAGGAAAATTGTTTCTGAACCATAACGCTCACTTACTTTCAATTTGATCCCAGATATATATAACGTATAGTTGTATAGTCCAATGGTTTAGAGTTTTTTTCTCTCTCATTTTTCTGAGATAAATATAATATAATAGTTATAATCTCCCTTAGTTTGAAGTAATTTTTATTTTAACTGGCTAACTTTTGAGATATTTGAAATGCAAACACGTCAAATTAGTTTGGCAAACATGACAACACTCTGATACCATAGGCTTCTGCAGTAACATGTTCTATTAAATCGACTCCGTATTCCGTTCTATGCGGCAACAAATGCGTAATAAGTGCAGCAGTATCTAAGTTAGATATGTAGAATCAAATCTTGGTTTTGAAAATTTGATGGCTTCATTGGACTATGCAGCTTTAAGACACAGGTGCACTCCTTAAAGTTGCATAGTCCGATGGTTCTGAATTTCTGCATTTTTTCTGAGATAAATATATTACTATTAGATCGATCACTAGTATCTCCTTTACATTAGTTCAAAGTTACTTATATTTTAAATGGTAAACATTTGAGATATTTTGAGCGCAAACATGGACAATTTGTTTTGGCAAACATGCCAAACCTCTGACACCATAGACTTCTGCAGTAACAGGTTCTGTTAAATTGACGCAGTATTGCCTTCTAAGAAGAAACAAATGCTTCATACGTGCATCAGTATCTAAGTTAGATGTGTAAAATCAAATCTAGATCATTGGTTTAGTTGACAATTTTATATTTCATCGGATTATGCAGCTTTAATATTTACTTCGATACCGCTGTACTCATTAAACATTTATTGCAGATTAGTGTGCCTGTGCTATACTGCTACAGTTGAATATTGGTAAACAAAGCTTATGACCAATATTTAAAATCACTCACCAACATTTTGTCCGTTTTTATTCAGAATATCTGGAAAGTTGGCTTTTTTAAAATAAAACTTACTTCAAACTACAGTAAAGTAGATATAAAATAGACCTCACTTCTCCACCCCCATCACCGGATGCGGTGGCCCAATCGGTGGAGTGCAGGCTTCACGTGCGGAAGGTCAGGAGTTCAAATCCTGGTCGATTCAAACACAATGACATATAACATTGATATGCCGCTTCCTAGCCTGGCGCTCGGCATTACTAGTATAGGGCAAGGACTGGTTAGCTCAGTGTCACGGTAATGTGACTGAGTGGGATATCGGGCCATGGTGCTGGTGTCTTGGTCGCCTACTATAACTATAAGGTCACCATGAGTGTGCACTGTCACAAGTCGGCACACGTCCTGATATGACCTTATATGTTGCTGGGATGTAAAACACCAACCAGTAACAACAATCTCCACCTTCAAGTACAGAATCTTTGTTTAACCAGACTTGATGGCCGAATGAGATGAGCCTGTTTCTTTTTTTTTTGCGTGACAGGCCGTGGGATTTGAAACCTGAGGGAATCAAACCCATGGTATAAACAATTATAATTGTCTCTTACCTAACTTGGCACCCGACATTACCGGTAAATCGCAAGGAGTAGTTGGGTGAAGAAGATGCAATTAAAATGTCCCTTGCTTAGTCAACAAAAGTGATTTATTGATAAGTAATATTTGTCACTCCCTAGCCTGTCACCTGGCATTGGTTTTGGGTTTTTTCGTCCTGGCAGCATCTAAGGTCATATCAGGACGGGTACTGACTTGTGACAGTGTGCACTCATGACAACTTTATAGTGCTTCCCCACTGAAAGATCATGCCACAAGCACCAGCACCTGATATCCCACTCAGTTACATTATCCTGACACTGAGCCAAACAGTCCTTGTCCTATCCTAATAATGCCGAGTGCCTGCGACAAGTATCAATTTTGTAAGTCATCGGTTTCACTCGACCGGGAGGAATACGCTCTGCCATTTCAGCCGCCGCGTCCAGTACTAGCGCTCTTACTCTTCTTAGTAGGCCCTACTGATCCAGCAGGTACTCTGCCTCGTCCCGTCTTTCCGATGACAGAAGACCTCCACAAATAAAATGCCCGGACAAACGCTGTTCTGGATACAGAGTTGTCATTTTGAAGACAACCAACGCCTCCTATGGTGGAGTTAAAGTTGCATGGTCCGATGGCGTTTGAATTGTTTTATTATTTTTTACCATTATAACCTAATAGTCACTAGTATCGAGTAACTTTGAAGAAAAATGGATACTTTTTTAGCAATTTTAGCCCAAAGAACCCAAAATACTTTCCACAAGCTTGCCCAAACTCCTGTGACTATGACACAGATGGGCATCTCACGATGGCCACGTGATGTGAGCTGACCTACTAATTTCTAGGTAGTCTGGTCTCCTACTATTTTCCACTGGCTAAGTCAGGTTTATCCAGCTGGTAAGACACATCTCACATCATCAAATTTCCACTATGTGTCCTGGAACCTGACTAAAACCATATATGCTACTGGTAATGAGGGTAAGACTAGTCACGTCACAAGAGTGACCTAATTGGTTAATGGGTTCCCTGTCTGATGGCTTTCTAAAAGTAGGTGTCCCCAGGAATGAGGTAGTAAATTCACTGATTATTCTGTGTACGCTGTCCCAAATCACTAGTTAATGCACTAATATCTAAGCTGGGTATATGTAATCAAATGTAGATAAGTGTTTTGGTTTTGAAATATATATATTTCATCGGACCATGCAACTTTAAATAAAAGTTAAAACAGCGCGACATTCGCTGTGACTGTGAGTCTTATAGTTAAACGTCCAAATCCACCACCTCTGACACAGGAAGCCAGCCAGCACTCTTACATCCCCATCACACCAAACCAGTTCTCAAAACCTCCGACCACGTTCTAAAACGGGCTGTGGTCGGGGTAGAACGTGGCTGCAAGAAAATTTTGGGCATGCTCAAAGTTCTGGAGCACCATTCCGTTCTAGCCAGTCTGTTCCATTCGTAAAAAGACAGTAAAACGTTGCTACTACCCCAGTCCGTTCGCACACAGTTTGAGTCCGTTCAGCAACATTTTCAAGAATGTAGTGAGAACTAGTTTGGTGTGATGGGGGTATAACTGATTCGGTCACCCCGCCCAGTTCTTCTGATGACTGATTGATTGATTGGTGGTTGCGTTACGCCGTGTTGGAAGCATAAGCTATGTTCAGGGCGACCTCTTCTAATGACAGGACACCTCCAAAAATATACCAGACAGGATGGCCGAATGAGTTGAGCGTCCGTCTCCTGTTTTGGGAGAATGGGGTATCCGAACTCATGGAGTCGTGGGTTCGAACCCTGGTCCAGTCAAACCAATGACTTAAAAATGTATACTTGTTGCTTCCTAGCCAGGCGCTCGGCATTAATAGGATCGGGCAAGGACTGGTTAGCTCAGTGTCAGGATAATGTGACTGAGTGGGATATCAGGCCATGGTGCTGGCAGCCTGGTCTCCCACTGGGACAGCACAATAAAGTGGCCATGAGTGTGCACTGTCTCAGGCCAGTACCCGTCTTGATATGACTTTAGATGTTGCTAGGATGTAAAACAACAACAAACAAACCTCCAAAAATAAAATAAAATAAACCCTAGGACAAACACCGGTACTGGATGCAGAGCTGTCGTTTTGAAGACAACTAACTAGTGGCCTACAACTACAAGTACGGTGGAGTGAAAACCGTGCGACATGCATTCTCTAGTTACGACATTTACTGTCAGTCTTATATGGCACGGCATATGGCACGGCGGAGTCCTTGATGTTTATTCACAAAGTGGGTGTTTTCTCAAAGAGCGCGGCGTGGTGGGCTCGGCAGGCTTCGGTAGGCTTCGGCGACGCTCGGCACAGTTCTTGTCACTGCCCCTCGCCGCGGATCGGGTTCTCTCACAGTTGTGAAGCGACGCGTGGCGGGCGTTTCTGGGTTACTTTAGAACTGCGCAGGCGCACGTGCGCGCAAGCGCGCATGCGGGCGTGCTGCGCAAGCGCGTGCACCCTACCGGCCACCCGCAACACAAGCCCAAACACGTGGGGTGGGGGGGGGGGGGGGGGGGGGGGGGGGGGGGGTGCGGAGATGAGGTTTTTGAGATAGATGAGTTGCAAGTTGGGATTTGTTAGAGAGATGAGTTTCGTGTCTAGATTGCGTGAACTGGTTGTGCTTAATTAAATGAGGTCATGCTTAATGTGAGGATTGTGGATAGTCCAGATTGCGTGAACTGGTCATGACAAATGACTTAGTCAGTGGTTTGACTAGGCTGGGATTCAAACTCCTGACCTTCCGCATGTATGTATTTATGTGTGTATGTATGTATGTATGTATGTATGTATGTATGTATGTATGTATGTATGTATATATGTAGGTATGCATACATGTATATGGGCATATATGTACATATATACATTTCGACATACATGCATACATAAATGCACATGTAAATATGTACATACGTGCAGACATACATACGTATATACATGCACACATGCACATATGTATGTATATGAACAGTAACTGACAGTTCTTAAGGCATACATATGTATTTATGTATGCTTGTATGCATAGGTGTGAATGCATGCACATAGGTACGAACATACATATGGATATATAGGACAGTAACTGACAGTACTGAAGGCATATGTAAATATGTATGTATATATATATGCAGGTATGTATCCACATGGGTACGAACATAAGAGAAACCTGAAGCTGAGAGACATTAAGACTGACTCATGGACATCACTCTCACAGCAGAGAAATAAATGGAGAGCGGCAGTCAAGTAATGAAAGCAGTCTTTCTCGCATCGCGACCGACAGCATGATGATGATGATGATGACGTATTATGTATGTATCATCACTGTATGTATGTGTATGTATCTATATGTGTATGTATGTGTAAATGTATTGTGTATATATTATATATGTATGTATGTGTGTATGTATGTGTGTACGTGTGTGTGTATGTACGTAACTCTTTTTCTTATGTTTCTCCCTCTCCCTCTCACTCATGGCTTTCTTTCTTTATTAAAATCAAAAGATCAATTCTGCGACAGGAATTGAGGCGGTCTACATTGTTTTAGACTGCTGTCTTTGTAGTGCTCAAACCTGGTGTATTGGGTGTCAGAGAGTGCACAATAGTCCCAGCGCTTCGTGGAAACCCGACCCGCTGCCTCCTGTGACAGGCGTCTCGTGACTAGATGCTTTGCGCATGGTTAGCAATATGAGAAAATGAAGCCGTCTGAAGCTGGGGGTCATTAAAGTTGTGCGTGCTTGTTGCCATAGTTACGCTTGTCAAGTTAACTATGCGTGGTATATATATCTACCTACCTACCTACCTACTTACCTGCAGGTTGGTTGGTTGTTGGGAGTTTTATGTCCTGGCAACATCTAAGGTCATATCAGGACGGTTACCGACTTGTGACAGTGCACACTCATGCCAATTTTATAGTGCTGCCCCACTGGGAGACACCAGGTTGCCAGTACCATGACTGTCACATTATCCTGACACTGAGCTAACCAATCTTTGCCCTATCCTAATAATCCTAAGCGCCTGGCTAGGAAGCGATAAGTACCAATTTTGAAGTCATTGGTTTGACTCGACCAGGGTTCCAACCCGCAAACCTGTGTGTTCGAATCCCACGATCTGCCATAACGGGAGACGGACACTCAACTCATTCGGCCATCCCATCTGGTCTGGAGACAGGTAGTACCTGGGTGCCTACCTAAGATATGACTGACTGTGTACCATCAGATAGACCCCCCACGTCTACACGCACGCGCACACACACCGTTTTATTTTCACACCTTTAATAAACTAAATACACCATAATGGTTGGTTGGGTGTTGTTGTGTTACATCCTAGCAACACCAGGCAACAGCATAATAAAATATGGACATCATAAAGAGGTGGTTCACCCCGCCCCTTTTTTTAAACCATATATGAAAAGGGCACTTTTTTTTTTATTCAATAAAATAATAATGAATCCAAATACATTGAAGTAGGAAATCCATGTGGATCTGACTGAATCAAGGATAATACAGCATCGAAAGGTTTGTTTGTAGTGTTTGTTGTGTGGGCTAATTGTGTTAATTTTCTATTTCGCCAGGGGGATTGAGTGTGGTTTTGTTGTTACGATTCTCCTCCTTTATGGAGGTGTGGTGGGGAGGGGGGGGGGGGTGTCATTGCGTCGTACCGTTTAGTGAGATGGGCTCTAATTTACATCGCTTCGACCTAATACCCCTGTCACACTATGATGTAAGGAGGTAACGTAAGCCGACGTAGGTGACGTTTCATCATTACATTGAGGTACGTTGAGTTACGTCATGCTTACGTTAGACTGACGTCGATTTACGTCGAGGTTTTGGACATGTTGAAAACTTTCGACGTAGCTCGATGTTTACATAAAAAATAATTCCTTTGACCTCTCGCGTTGGCACGACGCTATACCAACGTTCCGCTCATGTAAACTATGCGGCATTGACGTCCCGAATTTGCATATTACGCCAAGATTTTCTACGTGTTAAATTTATTTTCACGTTGTCCCTACGCTGGCGCGCTACATCATAGTGTGACAGGGCCATAAAGGAACAATGGCTATATACATACAAATGTACTTCATAATCGATCATGGAAACTGAGATAGAAGTTGGATGATCATCTGAAATGTACATGTGTGCATGTATGTATGCCATGTATGTATGTATGTATTATGTATGGTTGTATGTATGCATACTATGTATGTGTGTATATACGTATGAATGTAGCCTATGTACAAGTGTACCACGTCCCCCATTTTCAAGTTTAGAATCGCCACCATATTATATATATATATATAATATATATATATATATATATATATTATACCTACACACCCCTAAGTATGCATCACACCCAACCAGATATATACACACATACACACATAATGATACACACGTAAGTATGACTCCCACCCACCCAGATATATACATACATATACACACATACATACATGATACACACACACATGATACATACACACATACATACAACACACTTGCTATCCGGACCGCACTTCGTCCACATCTCTCTCTATCTCCTCTCTGCTGTCCATGCTCCTCCTTGATATTGTCTGAAAAGAGTTCCAGGAGGGTGAGCCTGCCAGCATTTCACTTTCTACTCTTAGTCTTACTCTATCCGTGTCTTTGGCTCGTCGGCTGGTCACCATAGAGCAAATAGACATGGTCCTTTGACTCAACTCTCCTCATTTTTCTTTCCTATACTCAACACTTTTTTTCCTCCTCCCAGCCTTACTTCTCCCCCTGATCAAGGGAGTTCTTTGCTTGGGTGGGGCCCTTTACCTTTTCGTTTCTCTCGCTTTGTTCTTGTTGCTGGAACCACTGGACCCATCTTTACCCATCCCTTCCTCGGAAACCCTTGATGTCTGCTGGATACAAGTGATGTGCCACCGCCAGACCGGAGTGATTTGGGGCCGCCCTAACGACTCCTCGTTTAATCGTTGTAAAAACATCCCCCAGCTTCTACAACCATCCCACCAGAAGATTAATCTTCAACTAAAGATTGGGCTGATTTATCGGTGTCTCTCTATAATGCTGCAGTTCTGCAGTTGGTAACCGTTGTAAGGTTACAAACACCCCAGACGTCAAGTCATACACACATACATACACACATACATACACACACCCTTAAGTATGCCTTTCACCCACCCAGATACATACATACAAACATACATACATACAAACCTAAACTTAAGTATGAATCTCCCCACCCAGATACATAGACACATACATGTATACAAACACACACACACACACATAAGTATACCTCTCACCCACCCAGAAATCTCTGCATGGCGATGCGTCCCTCTGTGAGCCTCACTTCTGGCTCAGACACACATTTAAAAAGAGACATCTACCCTAAAGCCGGGCCAGTGCATCGGACAGACGAGTCTGCCAAAGAAACTTTCCTCACCCCACCCCCCCCTCCACCCCACCCCCCTACCTCTCTCCTCCCCACCGGGCACCCGCACATGCCGTGTCCGGGACACCACCAAATTCCCGAGACACGTCTTCAACAACTCATCCACTACCGGCACGGTTCGTCTTAAGGCGGGGCGGGGCGGGGCGGGTCCTGGGGCTGGGGACCGGGAAGGGGACGGACGGAGCAGGGCGGGCCAGAGGTGGATCGGGCTGGTCGGAGCGGGGCTGAGCGGGGCGGCGAGGGGGGAAGGGACGGGGATGGGATGGACAGAGCGGAACGGGACGGGACGGGACGGGACGGGACGAGCCGGGGCGGGAAGGGTAGGGGCGGGGGTGGCCGGGGTGGGTGGGGGGAGCAGGCCGGGGTGGGGAGTAACAGGACAGGACTCTTGAAGGGTGGAGGGAGAGAATCTTGGTATTTACCTATTGGCAGGGTCGGGGGTAGTACCTCCCCCCACCCCCTCACTCCAAAAATCTAAGCCCTAACGACCCGCTCCATCCCCTCACCACACACACGCACACGCACACACACACCGCCCGTCGCTGCCGTAGCCCTATCAATCCAAGCAGCGCATCGGCAGCAAAGGCAACAAATTAGCCCCGGCGACACCTCTGCACCCAGCACTGGCAGGGTAATCAAGGCGGGCTGATTCGGCGCGCCGATAGGGGGCGGGCCGTGTCAGAGCTAACGTCACCTCGCGCCGCATTAAAAGTAGCGCCGGCTGTGGGGGAAGCCGGCGGGGAGAGGAGAGGAGAGGAGAGGAGAGGAGAGGAGAGGGAGAGGGAGAGGGAGAGAGAGGGGAGGGAGAGGGAGAGGGGGAGGGAGAGGGAGAGGGAGAGGGAGAGGGAGAGGGAGAGGGAGAGGGAGAGGGAGAGGGAGAGGGAGAGGGAGAGGGAGAGGGAGGGGGAGAGGGAGGGAGAGGGAGAGGGAGAGGGAGAGGGAGAGGGAGAGGGGAGAGGGAGAGGGGAGGGGAGGGGGAAGGGGAGGGGAGGGGAGGGGAAGGGAGGGGAGGAGGGGGACCCCGGTGGAGGGAAGACGGGAGGAGGTGGGGAGAGGGGCGAGGCTGGGGGCGCTCTTCAGTGGTCTCCGCCGCCGATCCACTGTCGTCCTATTACACCGCCATGCTCTTCTTTGTGACATGGGTGATGCAATTTATCGCGCCGGCCGTCAGCCAATGCCCACCGACCCGTCATTATAAAGCGCGGCGGCGGCGATGGTGGTGGCGGCGGGCAAACAACAAATGCTTATTTCATGTTGTGGCTGCGTTGAAACAAAAAATATGACTGGGAAAAAAATTCACACACCAAAAAAAAAAGAAAAGAAAAATAAAATGGAAGAAGAAAAAGGAGAGAGGAGACAGCCATTTATAGGCCGTCGGGTTCCCGAGCCAGGGCCACCCACCCGCACTCCCTCCCCCCTCCCTCCCACCTCCTGCCCTGCCCGAGCCGGGCCGCGCGAGAGCAGACTATCGTTTTCAGCCTAGTTGGCAATGTTGATTGGCATCCTGATTACACTGATACGATATGATAGATCTCCGCCTCTACTCAAGCCCTACGCCGCCAACCGCTCGGCTGGGCCCCGGGACTAACTCCCGCATCTTAACCTAGGTGGAGCCACCACGCGGCTAATCTGATGGGCACCCCCCCCCCCCCCTCATCATCCCTCCCTGCCTAGCCACCCCCTCCCTGCCTCCCCCCATCCTTCCCTCCCTCTCCCACCATCCTATCCCTCCCTCCCACCCCATCCCTCCTCTCTCCATACCCCTACCCCTCCCTCCGTAGCCCTCCCCCTCCCTCCCTAACCACCCCTCCCCTCCCTCCAAGCACCCCCCCCCCCATCCCGTGCCTGGCCTCTACGGTACACACAGCCTCGTTAAGCCAGGCTCTTATCGACGCTTCATCAGGGTTGAGGGTATGGGATCCTCTCTATCTTTTTTTGTTAAACCAAAAAAAACTAAAACCCAGCAGTTCCCAGTCCTCCTTGACTCCCCAATATTGGCCGAATATACAGCCGAAATTCAGAGACTGCAACCAATGCCACAAGGCCAATATCTTTAAAGCCCTTCGAGCCTCGCAACACACCCACAACCACACACACACACACACACACAACCATTCTGCATGATGCATACTTTCATAAACGAAGTAAGAGGCGAGGAGATGGGTGGATGCTTACGTGGGTTGTTAGTGGAATGGCTAAAGTTGAGATAAGGATTGGTTCGTTGTTGGAGTTTTACATCCTGGCAACATCAAAGGTCATATCAGGATGGGTACCGACTTGTGACAGTGTGCACTCATGTCGACTTTATAGTGCTGTCCCACTGGGAAATCAGGCCGCCAGCACCATGACCCGATATCCCACTCAGTTACATTAACCTGACACTGAGCTAACCAGTCCTTGCCCTATCCTATTAATGCCGAGCGCCAGGCTAGGAAGCGACAAGTATAAATTTTATAGGTCATTGGTTTGACTCGACCAGGGACCAAACTCCCGATCTCCCGCACACGAGGCCTGCGCTCTACCGATTCGGCCACAGTGCCCGGTTTGCGATAAGGAAGGGAAGCCTGTACTGTGGAGAAGGGGTATGGAGGGTTAGGAGAGGGTGAGGAGGTAGGGGCCGGCCAGAGGCTATAGGCAGAACTGACCAATGACTGGCCACGAATGGACGTGATATGAATTCAGTGGTCTATCCACCCTGATCTATACGACCATAAACGACATAGGCCGGTGGGGGTGGGGGTTGATATGTTCTGTACATTTGTAAATGGTAAATGGAAAATGGAAATGCTTATTTTGCTCGCTGGCCCACGATGGAAAAGGAGATTTATTGACAAATCTTCCCCCTGGTAACCAATCTGCCCTTGGTAACCATAACAGCTTCTTCATAATCATGAAAAAATATAATGAGTCTGAAGAGTGCATAAGATAGCACGAGTAAAATTCCTCCAAAACATGCAAGAGGATCGCCTAAAATGTTATGCATACAACAAATCTTGAACCAAAAAAAAACAGGAGGTTACAAATGAGGTGCACAAGAAGCAATGACGGTCCGTTACTAGCAATGGTAAAATCAAAATGCAGTGCATATGATCGCAGTGTAGATAACATGAGTGCCAATATTTGGAATAAACTGCCAGCTGCAACACGAAATGCAGAAAACATATCAGTGTTTAAAGCTGCATAGTCCGATCAATCATCAAATTTTCAAAAACAAAACAATTATCTAGATTTGATTCTACATATCTAATATAGATACTGGTTCACTTATTAAGCCTTTGTTGCCACATGGAAGGGAATACCAAGCCGACTCAATAGAACCTGTTACTGCAGAAGCCTATGCAGTCAGAGTTTTGGCATGCTTGCCAAAATTAATCTGACATATTTGCACTTCAAATATCTCAGAAATTAGCCATTTAAAATATAAGTTACTTCAGACTAAAGTACAGATTATAACGATCAATTTAGTATATTTATTTCAGAAAAAACTCAAAACCATCGGACTATGCAACTTTAAGAAACTACTGAAAAATAATGTAACCTAGAAATACAGATGATGTTTAAATGGATTAAAACATGGCATAGTGAAAGCTGGATTTTGGACTGTTTGCAATCTACAAACAGTTACAAAACATAATAAACAAGAAGCAAGAAAACCTAAATTATTACTCAAACTAAATTCCAAAGACTTGAACCAAATTGGACGAGTGCTGCCCAGCGGTGAAAACAAGTATTAACACACTTATCCGTTATGAGCAGGGTAAATAAATTCATCACAAAAAAAACGAGTGTGTGTAGCTTTGTTGTTAACGATGCCGTCACTGTTTGCCTGCTTCTCGGTGCTTCACTTGCTTCTCGGTGCTTCACTTGCTTCTTGTGTCTTACTTCTTGCAGAGGTAAGATGGAGCAGCTTCAACGCAGACATTAGTGATTCAGTGAGTGAGTGGTTGAGTGAGTGAGTGAGTGAGTGAGTGAGTGATTGCGGGAGGGAGTGAGTGGTGACTTTAAGGCTTCATAGTCCGATGAAGCATCAAATTTTCTCAATCAAAACAATTATCTATATTTGATTCTACATATAACTTAGATTATGATGCACTTATTAAGTAAGCATGTGTCGTCACATAGAAGGGAATATTGAGTCAATTTAATAGAACCTCTTACTGCAGAAGCTGATGGTGTCAGAATGTTGGCATGCATGCCAAAACTAATTTTACATGCTTGCACTTCAAATATCTCAAAAGTTAGCCATTTAAAATAAGTTACTTCAAACTACAAGAAGGTAGATTATAACAATTAATTTATTATCTTTATTTCAGAAAAAAATTAGAGACACTCAAAACCATCGGACTTGTTAACTTTAGCAGCAAAGTCTACTTTTTTGGCCCATTATTTGATTAAGCAGGGAAATTCCCAATCCCGAACAATTGGTTTTCCTCATTCAACTGCTCCTTGCCCTATCCTAGTAATGCCGAACACCAGGATAGGTAGTGACAAGGACTTATTTTTAAGTCATCAATTATCAAGTATCAATCAAGTCAGTGTTCAAAACAGGGGTTTCGAATCCCACAACCTACCAAAACGGGAAGCGGGCGCTCAACTCATTCTGCCATCTCGTTTCACATTCGTGGTGATAACTGAATAGAATTTATTCTGTCTAGTTGGTTTTCCTAGAAAATGTTTACTGAAAAAAGGGAGGGAGAAGGAAGCACATCCGGGTCCAGCAATCTTTACCTACTAATT
>CM059186.1:19667271-19692497 GCA_030323885.1 Branchipolynoe longqiensis
GCATACAGTCAACAGCCGGCCCTGAGCAGAGTGACACAAAGAAGCAGACAGTCAACAGCCGGCCCTGAGCAGAACACAGTGAAGCAGACAGTCAACAGCCGGCCCTGAGCAGAGTGACACAGTGAAGCAGACAGTCAACAGCCGGCCCTGAGCAGAATGACACAACAAAGTAGACAGTCAACAACCAGCCCTGAGCAGAGTGACACAATGAAGCAGACAGTCAACAACCAGCCCTGAGCAGAGTGACACAAAGAAGCAGACAGTCAACAGCCGGCCCTGAGCAGAGTGACACAACGAAGCAGACAGTCAACAGCCGGCCCTGAGCAGAGTGACACAACGAAGCAGACAGTCAACAGCCGGCCCTGAGCAGAGTGACACAAAGAAGCAGACAGTCAACAGCCGGCCTGAGCAGAGTGACACAATGAAGCAGCAGTCACAGCGGCCTGAGCAGAGTGACACAAAGAAGCAGACAGTCAACAGCGGCCCTGAGCAGAGTGACACAAAGAAGAGACAGTCAACCTGCCTGAGCAGAGTGACACAAGAAGCAGACAGTCAACAGCGGCTGGGAGTGACACAACGAAGCAGACAGTCAACAGGGCCCTGAGCAGAGTGACACAACGAAGCAGACAGTCAACAGGGCCTGAGCAGATGACACAAGAAGCAGACAGTCAACAGCCGGCCCTGAGCAGAGTGACACAAAGAAGCAGACAGTCAACAGCCGGCCCTGAGCAGAGTGACACAACGAAGCAGACAGTCAACAGCCGGCCCTGAGCAGAGTGACACAAAGAAGCAGACAGTCAACAGCCGGCCCTGAGCAGAACACAGTGAAGCAGACAGTCAACAGCCGGCCCTGAGCAGAGTGACACAGTGAAGCAGACAGTCAACAGCCGGCCCTGAGCAGAATGACACAACAAAGTAGACAGTCAACAACCAGCCCTGAGCAGAGTGACACAATGAAGCAGACAGTCAACAACCAGCCCTGAGCAGAGTAACACAACGAAGCAGACAGTCAACAGCCGGCCCTGAGCAGAGTGACACAATGAAGCAGACAGTCAACAGCCAGCCCTGAGCAGAGTAACACAACGAAGCAGACAGTCAATAGCCGGCCCTGAGCAGAGTAACACAGTGAAGCAGACAGTCAACAACCAGCCCTGAGCAGAGTGACACAATGAAGCAGACAGTCAACAGCCGGCCGTGAGCAGAGTGACACAACGAAGCAGACAGTCAACAGCCGGCCCTGAGCAGAACACAGTGAAGCAGACAGTCAACAGCCGGCCATGAACAGAATGACACAACGAAGCAGACAGTCAACAGATGGCCCTGAGCAGAGTGACACAATGAAGCAGACAGTCAACAGCCGACCCTAAGCAGAATGACACAACGAAGCAGACAGTCAACAGCCGGCCCTGAGCAGAACACAACGAAGCAGACAGTCAACAGCCGGCCCTGAGCAGAGTGACACAACGAAGTAGACAGTCAACAGACGGCCCTGAGCAGAGTGACACAATGAAGCAGACAGTCAACAGACGGCCCTGAACAGAGTGACACAACGAAGCAGACAGTCAACAGCCGGCCCTGAGCAGAGTGACACAACGAGGCAGACAGTCAACAGACGGCCCTGAACAGCGTGTGACCAAAGAAGCAGGCAGTCAACAGACGGCCCTGAACAGAGTGACACAACGAAGCATACAGTCAACAGCTGGCCCTGAGCAGAGTGACACAAAGAAGCAGACAGTCAACAGCCGGCCCTGAGCAGAGTGACACAAAGAAGCAGACAGTCAACAGCTGGCCCTGAGCAGAGTGACACAATGAAGCAGACAGTCAACAGACGGCCCTGAACAGAGTGACACAACGAAGCAGACAGCCAACAGCCGGCCCTGAGCAGAGTGACACAACGAGGCAGACAGTCAACAGACGGCCCTGAACAGCGTGACACAAAGAAGCAGGCAGTCAACAGACGGCCCTGAACAGAGTGACACAACGAAGCAGACAGTCAACAGCCGGCCCTGAGCAGAGTGACACAAAGAAGCAGACAGTCAACAGCTGGCCCTGAGCAGAGTGACACAATGAAGCAGACAGTCAACAGACGGCCCTGAACAGAGTGACACAATGAAGCAGACAGACGCAGTACATGAAGCAGCAAACACAGGCTTCATTGAGAAGGTGCCCAGTGATAAAGAAGGTGGCGCCAAATGCCAGCCGAGCAGCTCAAGTCCGACTCCTTCCTACAATGTAGAACATGCGCCACGGAAAGGTCCCGGCCAGGTAATGGGCGAGCAGCAGTGAAAGCAGGGGGTGCGTGCTAATAAGGAGGAGGACGACGACGATGATGATGATGATGATATTGATTACGATAATGATGATGATAATAATACTGATTACGATAATTATGATTATAATGATGATAATTATGATAAGATAAAGATAATAGCAACAATAGTGACAATGACAAGCAAGCATTTAATAATATACAATGACGAGAATGGTAGAAATATCGGTGGTGGTGGTGGTCATGATGATGACGATGATGATGATGATGATGAGGAGGAGAAGGAGGATCTTTCAGGCACGTGAACCAGCCTTATAACAAGATGCCTTGGTGTGTTACATTATGTACGAGTTTACCCGACATGCCGTCTGAAACAAACTAAGCCTACTGTCGGGCAAAACACGGCCATTAGTGATAAACACGCCGCGTCTCCACCCGCCCCGTCCCGTCCCGCCTCGCCCGCTCGGTTCTCCCCGGCCCCCAACACAACCACCCACGTCCCGCCCCGCCCAGCCCCGCCCCGCCCCACCTCACCCGCGCGGCCCCTGCCCCCAACACAACCACCTACGTCCCGCCCTGCCCAGCCCCGCCCCGTCCCGCTCGCCGAGCCTGCAATGCCCGCCACACCCCGCCTTGCCGGCTCGCCTTGCCCCGTCCCGCCCCGTCCCACCCTACCCCGCCCCATCCCACCCTACCCCGCCCCCGTCCGCCCGTCCCACCCCTACCCCGCCCCGTCCCACCCCGCCCCGCCTTGCCCGTTCCGCCCACGCCGTTCTCCCGCTCGCCCCACCCCTCCACTCCGCTCCGCTCCCCACGCCCAGCCTGCCCCGCCCAGTCTCACCCGGCTTCTCGGATGGGAAGATTGCTTGGCAGATACCCGGTCCCCGGCGCGCCCCCAGTAATGTTAAAGCTGCACAATCCGATGAAAGCGTCAAGAATTTCCTCAACAAAACCACCCACCTACATTTGATTCTACATATCAAGGGTTCAGGCGCAAAACCGACAAATCCATTTTCTGTCAAATAGAATTTATTGTTATTGGTATGCAGGTATTGCAGGTATAGCAATACCTCAGGGAGTTTAACGCCCCTGCCCTGCAGAGTTGTAAACCACTGCCTTGTGGTACAGGTTCTTGACAGAACCGAAGGCTAAGGGAGCAAACCCTAAACAGAAAACCATGTCACTGTGGCAGCATTAAGGGCGGTTGATGTATGGAACTCCCAACATCTCCCGACCAGCCACTGCAGGGACAAATAGTTTTGCGCCTGTCTTGACATGTTCTTGCCGGTGTGAAACCTCTATTTGCTCTCCGAGACAGTGCCACTGGTAACTTGCAAAAGCCAGCAGCACTTCAACACTTTTGCAGGCAGCTTTCATGAAATGTACAACCGCACAACTCGAATGGACGGGGCTGCCCTCTCTATGGAAGATCTTCTGATCAAAAAGAATCTCCGTGGACTGGACACGTCATGAGGATGTCATCAGACAGGCTACCAAAGCAGATCCTCTATTCTCAACTGTCTTCTGGTTACAGAAAGAGAGGTTGCCCTCCTCTCCGTTTCAAGGATACCATCAAGAGAAACCTGAAGCTGAGAGACATTAAGACCGACTCATGGACGCAACTCTCACAGCAGAGAGCTAAATGGAGAGCGGCAGTCAAGTAATGAAAGCAGTCTTTGTCGCATCGCGACCGACAGCATAATGATGATGATGAGAATTAATTGTTATGCTTTCCACTTAAAGTCTATCAATTCCATATCGAGTAGGGCATTATATAGGGGATGTGGCAGCTGCTGTGAAAAGAAAAACGGATTTGATTATCGGAATGATGGCAGCTTCGGGTGAAACGTGGTAGTCACGGTTTAATTTCGACCCGGTTGGCGCTGGTCGGTTTTTGCGCCTGAACCCTTCCTATTTATCCAGCTTAGATACGGATGCACTCATTAAGCTAGACTGAATACAAAAGCTATTTAAAGGAACCTGTTACTATTGAAGCCGAGGGTACTAAGCATTTCGTAGGATGCACGCCTACAATCACTTTAGCATATTTTCATTTAAAATAATACTGTTATGGGGGTGATGAAAATGGGAAATATTGCGGGACTCTAACCCACATCTCTTTGCATTCCGAGCCGGTGTGCTAACCATTACACCACCTAGGCTCCCTGATATCACCATACTGGAAGGGCGACACGACCAGGTTGTTTTAACAAGATGCCATATTGGCCACTCGTGGCTAACACACGTTTTTCTGCTCAAGGGGGACCCTCCCCCTGAATGTATTGGATGTCAGTCCCCACTGACATTAAAACACACTTTATTAAACTGTGTGGATTTCATGGCCCTACGTCAACAATTTTACACTGCAAACAGCATGCATGACCTTTTTTACTAAAGTAAAACAAGAAAACATCTTAGCCTTTTTGAGGGCAGCTGGTTTGTACCACCTCATATAGGTTTTTAAACAAATTTCATCAGTGAATAATACTATCATTTAGAATTTTATTTAGCTTGACCAGAAACTATATGATTGTGAGTTTACAAAATTCATGAGTGTCCATTGACACAAAATTGATTGTATGATTTTACATGTAAAAGTGATGGTTTGAACAAAAACAAACATTTCTCACTGCGAATATGGCCTATGCTGCCGACACGGCGTAAAGCAACCACCAATCAATCAATCAATCAACCATACTTCCCACGTGTACCTGTCTATGCGCCTCCTTGCCCGAGAGGTCAGTGCAGACCACTACACTATCACCAACATAAACCCTTTAAACATCAATTGTACTTCCTACCAAAGTGAAGTGTATTATATCGACCAACCTCATACATTTATCTAAATAAACTCTAAACCATTGGATTATGCAGCCTTAATGAAAGGCTAGAGCGGGGCAAGGCTCCCCAACACCCGGCTTCTACTTAGTAGTTGGGTCGTTTCATGGTAAATTGGGTCAAAGTGTAACACGAAGGTCAAAAATGGATATTGTGTATTTTTCATCATTTTTTCGCTGAGTAGCCAACTCTTGTCCATATATATATACTGGTAACGTGAAGGAAAAGATAGTTGCGATTACCATTTTGTCAGAAAAATAAGTACTAATTGAGTAGCCAGCCCCAAGTGTGCACTTATTAATCAACAAGTGTGGATTTATTAATCAAAACAATTATTTAAGAACATTCATTGCATGAGACAATTAATTTTTATATTGTGATCCCCTAAGTATTGAAATGCACTGTAGAGAAATCTACATAGGATGATTATTTTCTTCACAATTTTGAGTTGTGGACGTAACAGAATAGAACCGGACACCAAAAATAATATGGGACTTCAATTTCAATTTTTTTCATACAGCTTAGTAGGAAAACTATATTACCAGTCATGGTACTCCACAATATGTTTGCACATGCAACAGTACAAAGGGTTTTCTTGGTGAAGCTCTGGTATTCACAGAATAGCTTATTCCCTGACAAAACAAGCAGGAAACAAGCAGGGGACAGTTACGTCAAAAACTATTTTAATCAAAAGGAATATTAGATATAAAAAATACATATGTGCACGAAAAATGACATTTATTTCCAGTAAGATTCTCTTTTTATTATTTAATTGACTAACAGGTAATATTTCATGCAAACTAAAGGTGTAGTAGGCTGTAGAAATGTCCACATTCTCCATGTAACAAATTCATGCCTTTAAAACACCATATTTTTTAAATGAAAATGTTGGCTTTTTTTACGATGTCACATTAGTCCTTAATTATTTTCATATCTATCTCTCCAAAGTATAAGGATACCAATTCTATAAAGAACATACCTCCTCTACTCCTTTCTTTTTGACCATTACATACTGGAAAGTACATTGACCCCATTTACCATGAAGCGACCCAGTTAGCTCACCCATCACTTTCACTAAATGACTAAATGCTATTGAAAGCAAAGACAATTTTAGATTAAAGTTGCATAGTCCGATGGTTGAGTTTCTTTCGTTTTCTGAGATAAATACATTAATTTGATCATTATAATCTACCTTACTTTAGCTTGAAGTAACTTTGATATTAAATGGCCAACTTTTGAGATATTTGAAGTGCAACCATGCAAAATTAATTTTGGCAAGCACGCTAAAACTCTGACACCATAGGTTTCTGCAGTAAAAGGTTCTATTAAATTGCTTCAGTATTCCCTTCTGTGTGACGACAAATGCTTAATAAGTGCATCAGTATCTAAGTTAGATATGTCGAATAAAATCTAGATAATTGTTTGGGTTTTGAAAATTTGATGCTTCATTGCACTATGCAGCTTTACTTAAAGTATAGAAAATTAGACCCATGAGGTAGTTAATGGTAGATAATCACCACACGAAGGTGGCGCTACTATGGCAGAGCGGGGAACTACGCCCCTTGTTAACTAGCAGTATTTTACACGCTAGAATCTTAATAGGAAATAGAACCCTAACTTCTGTGTGTGGAGGCCTGAAAGCACTAATGTATGATATTACTCAAGCGATGATCCGCTTACTGTATCTGCTTACTATATCCGCTTACTATATCCGCTTACTATATATGTTCCAAGAAATATCAAACCAACAGAAATTAAGTGTGGTAAAGTCTAGTAGGGAGGAGTGGCTGGCTCCTCCTGCTGTGCTGTCTCCAGGTCATCTGCCTGCCACACCCCCTGCCCAGCTCTTTTATTCAGATTCAACATTCAAAATACAGGTACAGTTGCTGGGAGTCTCCTCAGTCAGAGAGTGTCACATGGCATTTCATTGGCTGAACCCCTCCAGTCAGTGGTGGGGGGTGGGGTGGGGGGCCAACCCACCCACCCCAAGTCAGATACATATTTTCCCATCAAGTTCACCAATTACACTTATATGGGAATATCAACTCTGTTTATATTTACATAACACCCGTGGTCACCAGTCCCTTAGATTGGGACAACTCCAAAATAGTAGGAGTTTCTACATGCCTTACTTTGAGAATTAGATATTTTATAATCTTTTAGTTCAGCAAACTGCCACCAGGTGGGGCAGGGAGGGCTCACCACACACACACACACACACCACACCACACACTCCTCCCACCTCCAGCCTGACACCTGGCTTTGGCAGGTCCTGCAAACACTCACACACACACACAACCCCCATGCATTGTCACCTGTGTCCTAACACTCCCTCAGATACTGGCATCTGTAAGTCATACCATAACAATAACAAGCACACAGAAATTCTTGACTTAATTATTATACCCATTCTGTGGCATTCTTCACAGACTATTTGTCTGGGTGAAGAAACCAGTCTGCATCAACTGTATATGCTGCCCTTAGTTTCAGCATTTACCTCCTTTCATACAATATATAATACCAACAGACTTCAATTCAGGAATACATGTAAATAAACCAATGCAGTAATAATTTTCCAGAGTTCTTATCTCCAGTGGTTATATTTGATGTAGAACCTTAGAACAATCTGATATTAATTATCCTTTCACTTAATATACATAATCTACCATGGTTTCACAACTTGGTTTGAATATTATGCACATGTATTTAGCAACATGATAGAATGAATTAGGTATTATTAGAGAGGTTTTATAGTGGTACTTATATAATTTTAATATTATTATAATGACTTTATAGAAATAACTGGATGATTTAAATATGATTAAAACAGTTTTCTCAATGCTTCACATATGAGTTTTATGAAAAGGAGATATTTTAGAATATATTTTAACTATTATTTATTTATGAACCAGACCTAAAAAGTCGGAATATTTTACACCCTGTTGGATAGTATAATCAGCTGAGAGGTGTAAGGTTAATGCTAAGGCTTAAGGCTGAGACTAAGGTTAAGGCTGAGAATAAGGGTGAGACTAAGGCTAAGGCCGAGACTAAAGGCTAAGGCCGAGACTAAGGCTAAGGCCGAGACTAAGGCTAAGGCCGAGACTAAGGCTAAGGCCGAGACTAAGGCTAAGGCCGAGACTAAGGCTAAGGCCGAGACTAAGGCTAAGGCCGAGACTAAGGCTAAGGCCGAGACTAAGGCTAAGGCCAAGACTAAGGTTAAGGCTGAGACTAAGGCTAAGGCTGAGACTAAGGCTAAGGCTGAGACTAAGGCTAAGGCTGAGACTAAGGCTAAGGCCGAGGCTAAGGCTAAGGCTAAGGCCGAGACTAAGGCTAAGGCCGAGACTAAGGCTAAGGCCGAGACTAAGGCTAAGGCCGAGACTAAGGCTAAGGCCGAGACTAAGGCTAAGGCCGAGACTAAGGCTAAGGCCTAGACTAAGGCTAAGGCCAAGACTAATGCCAAGTACACACCTACCGTATAGGATTCGTGCACTAAAACTCCTGACCCGCTTAAAACTGAAAACGGGCCGATTCATTTTTTCGAATCGTGAATCGCAATCGTAATGATAGTACACACCTACCGTTTTAGCCCTATAAATGAGTTTTTAGTCGTGAATCGCAATCGGTAGGTGTGCTAGGGGAGTGCACACCTCACGATTTTTGGGCAGTTTTAGATCGTATACGGTAGGTGGGTGCGGAAAAACGATCGTATACGGTAGGTGTGTACCTAGCATAAGGCTAAGGCCGAGACTAAGGCTAAGGCCAAGACTAAGGCTAAGGCTGAGACTAAGGCTAAGGCCAAGAATAAGGCTAAGGCTGAGACTTATGCCCGGTACACACCTAGCATATACGATCGTTTTCCCCGCACCCACCTAGCGTATACGACCTAAAACTACCCAAAAATCGTGAGGTGTGCACTCCCCTAGCACACCTACTGATTGCGATTCACGACTAAAACTAATTTTTAGGGCTAAAACGGTAGGTGTGCGCTAGCACTACGATTGCGATTCCCGATTCGAAAAATGAATCGGCCCGACTGCAGTTTTAAGCTGATCGGGAGTCCTATGCGCGAATCCTATACGCTATGTGTGTACATGGCATAAGGCTAAGGCTGAGACTAAGGCTGAGACTAAGGCTAAATAGGCTAAAGCTGAAGTTGAGACTCAGGCTAAGGTTAATGCTGATGCTAAGGCTAATGCTGGGACAAAGACTACGGCTGAGACTAAGGCTATGGCTGAGACTAAGGCTACGACTAAGGCTACGACTAAGGCTATGGCTGAGACTAAGGCTGAGGCTGAGACTAAGGCTGAGGCTGAGGTTGAAACTAAGGCTGAGGCTGAGACTGAGACTAAAACTAAGTCTAAAGATAAATAAGCTAAAGGTGATGTTGAGACTGAGGCTAAGGCGATGGCAAATCCTGATGCTAAGGCTAAGGATGGGACAAAGGCTACGGCTGCAGCAGATGTTAAGGCTAATGCCCATTCTAACTTAATCTAAGGCTAATGCTGAAGCTAATGCTGAAGCTAATGCTGAAGTTAATGCTAAAGCTCAGGCAGTTCTCATTACACTAGCCGGGAGGAGGAATGGCGGCCGTGTCAGACGACAGCACACGCCACCTATCGGCCTAATCAGGCAGCGGAAGGCCTGGGTGGACACCCGGGCAGGGCCGGTGTCCCAGTTTCCGAAGTATGCCAGTTTGCGAGGTACACATCGCTTCTGCGCATGTGTCAAAATCGAACAGCATCGTCACTAACCTTATGAATTTAATATAATGTTTTTAGTAAAGATGTTTTCTATATGTGTACCAAGCGATTTGTTTCTAGGTGGTGTGGTTTTAGAAATATTTCACTTTTTCTGTATTTTCTGTATGAAGATTGCTCACGACCATTGACAATGCCTTGAGTTTGATGGTATGCGCAGTGCAAAACATTAGTTTTATTCAAAATTACTAGAAATCAAGAACCCTAACCGTATAAATTTAATATAATCTGTTTCTTGAATATGTTTTCTGTATGTGTGCCAAGCGGTTTGTTTCTAGGTGGTGTAATTTGAGAGATATTTGACTTTTTCTGTATGAAGATTTGCTCACGGACCTTGACAATGCATTTGAATGTATGTGTACCTCGCAAACTGGCGTACCGCGGAAACTGCAACACCGGCTTTGGTGCCCGTGCCGGCCGGCAGCATTCCTCTCACGGCGCCCGGCCAGCCGGGGTTTAAAGCGGTATGGTCCGATGAACCATTTTGGCAAGCACGTCAAAACTCTGACACCATAGACTTCATTCAGCAGTAACAGGTCCTGTTTTCTTTAATTTGATGCTTTCTGAGGCAATTTAAGAGAACCTGTTGCTGCTGGGATGCTCGCCAACACTAATTTAGCATATTTGCACTTTAAATATCTGAAAGGTTAGCCATTTTAAATCAAAGTTATCGCAAGCTAACGTAAGGTAGATTCTGACAATCAATTCAGGATATTTATCTCAGAAAAATACCCGAAAGTCAAAACCATCGGATTATGCAACTTTAATAAGTCTGCAAGTATTTAAGATGGATATGTAGGCTCAAATCTAGGTAAGCGTTTTGGTTTTGAAAATTGCCGGTGTAACTCAGTTATTCCCGACTCCAATTGCACTAAGTGTAGAAGTGTCGCTCTGAACAAGTCATCTCCACCAGGATCACCGCCAACTAGCGTCCGAAACCGTGGGGCTAGCACAGCAGCACGGGACGCTACACACAGCAGCACGGGACGCTACACACAGCAGCCTGGGACGCTACACAGCAGCACGGGATGCTACACACAGCAGCACGGGATGCTACACACAGCAGCATGGGATGCTACACAGCAGGATGGGATACTACACACAGCAGCATGGGACGCTACACACAGCAGCATGGGATGCTACACAGCAGCATGGGATGCTACACACAGCAGCACAGGATGCTACACACAGCAGCACGGGACGCTACACACAGAAGCATGGGACGCTACACACAGCAGCACGGGACACTACACAGCAGCATGGGACGCTACACACAGAAGCACAGGATGCTACACACAGCAGCATGGGATGCTACACAGCAGCACGGGATGCTACACACAGAAACACGGGACACTACACAGCAGCACGTGACGCTACACAGGAACACGGGACAGTACACACAACAGCACTGGATGCTACACATAGCAGCACGGGATGCTACACACAGCAGCACGGGATGCTACACACAGCAGCACGCACCACTACAAACAGCAGCACAGGACGCTATGCACAGCAGCATGGGATGCTACACAGCAGCACGGGATGCAACACATATCAGCACAGGATGCTACACATAGCAGCGCAGGATGCTACACACAGGAGCACGCACCACTAAAACAGCAGAACAGGACGCTACACACAGCAGCAAGGGACGCTACACAGCAGCATGGAATGTTACACATAGCAGCACGGGATGCTACACATAGCAGCACGGGACGCTACACACAGCAGCACACACCACTACAAACAGCAGCACATGATGCTACACACAGCAGCATAGGACACTACACAGCAGCACGGGATGCTACACATAGCAGCACGGGATGCTACACACAGCAGCATGGGACACTACACACAGCAGCATGGGATGCTAAACACAGCAGCACAGGACACTACACACAGCAGCATGGGACTCTACACAGCAGCACAGGATGCTACACATAGCAGCACGGGATGCTACACATAGCATTACGGGATGCTACACACAGCAGCATGGGACACTACACACAGCAGCATGGGATGCTAAACACAGCAGCACAGGACACTACACACAGCAGCATGGGACTCTACACAGCAGCACAGGATGCTACACATAGCAGCACGGGATGCTACACATAGCATTACGGGATGCTACACACAGCAGCATGGGACACTACACACAGCAGCATGGGATGCTAAACACAGCAGCACAGGACACTACACACATCAGCATGGGATGCTACACAGCAGCATGGGATGCTACACATAGCAGCACGGGATGCTACACATAGCAGCACACACCACTACAAACAGCAGCACATGACGCTACACACAGCAACATGGGACACTACACAGCAGCATGGGATGCTACACATAACAGCACGGGATGCTACACACAGCAGCACGGGACGTTACACACAGCAGCATGGGACGCTAAACACAGCAGCACGGGACACTACACACAGCAGCATGGGATGCTACACAGCAGCACGGAATGCTACACATAGCAGCACGGGATGCTACACATAGCAGCACACACCACTACAAACAGCAGCACACGACGCTACACACAGCAGCATGGGATGCTAAACAGCAGCACGGGACGCCGTGTTATCATTAGATGGTGATTTTATACTATATCAACATAGAGTAGAATTTATTCAGTCGATGTGGTTTTCCACCAATTCAGATATAATGCGACTATTCATTGGACTCAAACCTTTTAATTCAAAGGTAATTCAGGGAACTGAACCACGATTTAGTGCGACACCGATTTTTTTTCGCCCTAGCATTATATGGACCTCAATGATACATATAGAGTAACACATTTCTAAATCGACCGACCTTGGGGCCGGCATTAAGTGGTTCATTTAGGGAGGTGGTCGGCTTAGGGAGTTAAAATATGGTTAGAATGGTATTGTTGGGACCCAAATAAACCGATGATATAGGGGAGTGGTCGATCTGGGGAGGTGGTTGGTTAGGGGTTTTACTGTATATATATAATATATATATAGCGGTACAGTGAGTGGCGGTTACAGTGTGCAGGGGTGGCGGTGCCACCATCAGAGCTAGGATTGGGGAGGCTGGAGCAGTAGATGACTAGGACTCCATCAGTCCATGGAGCTGAGTGAGTGATGAGGGAAAGGAGGGATATGCCAGGTCATTATACTCGTATAATTCTTATACAGCATATAAATCACACATAATTTTCAAATCGATAAACGTGTGAAAATAAGTCAAAATTCATGCTAAAGAAACAAAGGTAAAGATTTTAGAAGTTATAAGAGGTAATCCAGTTCAGTTGTCCTCAGGAACTCTAAAATGTGCTTATGATTATGGTTTATTTTTGCATGCCTCCTCATGTCCACCACCACCACCGCCCCCTCCCCCGCCACCCCCACCTGCGGCAATCCATGCTGACGTCACTTCCGGGTCTCTGCGTAGGCGCAGCCCCCACAAGATTGCAGGCAATGTGTGACTTATGACGTCTGAGTGGAGGAGGGAGACATGCCTCCTGGCTACAGCAACCTGACACAGGCCTTATAAAATACCAGCATCAAATACCACCAACTAAGTTGGTTTGTTGTTGGAGTTTTATGTCCGGGCAAGATCTAAGGGCATATCAGGATGGGTACCGACTTATGACAGTGCGCACTCATAGTGACTTTATAGTGCTGCCCCAGTGGGAGACCATGCTGCCAGCACCATGACCTGATATCCCACTCAATCACATTATCCTGACACAGCCAAACCAGTTCTTGCTCTATCCTAATAATGCCGAGCGCCTGGCTAGGAGGTGACAAAAATATAAATTTTTAAGCCATTGGTTTGACTCAACCAGGGTTCAAACACATAGGTTCGAATCCAGCGATCTACCAAAACGGGAGTCAGATGCTCGACTCATTCGGCCATCCCGTTTGGTCCGATCAACTAGGTTCAACTAAATAAAGTGTCGCTCAAAAGTTGGATCATCTGGTAAAAGCTAAGGCTCGTATCAGTGGTTGTGTAGGCAGGCTATGGTGAAATCAACACAGACAAAGAGAAAGGAAGAGTATAAAGTGTAAAGAAGAAGAGAGAGTCCAGCCCTCTGGTTTATTATGTATATGGTTACATGTGTTCATTGTAGAGTATCACCCCACACCTTTCCCCCAATGGAAAACAAGCATCCTTGGCCCTACCAATAGAGATCCGGCATTCCTGGTCCCCATGGCTACCAGTGGTCTGCCCACCACCACCAAGCTGTATGGTCCCAGAGCCACCACCAACCTTGACCTTTGAGTGTGGTGATCCCTATCCTAGCAGAGAGGGTAGGCCCTGAGTGCACTCACACCCAGACATGCCAGCACCACTATGCCTATTTAAATCCAACTCAAGCACCACAAACCCATATATATATATATACACACATACATGCGCCTCGTCACGTACACCGATCAGTAATAGAACATTTGCATTACCCCCTATGCCGAATATCGGAATATTTTAAAATCTGATGAAAACATCCAATTCTTTAAACCAAACAGATTTGTCCTAAATTTGATTTTATATATCAAACTCTGATACTGGTGCACTCTTTAAGCATGTGTTGCAGTCTGGTGCCCATGTGTTATATACTATACGACTGATATGCTCAAAAAAGGGGTCAACAAAGCATTTCAATGCGCCCAACAAATATAATTTGGCATGTTCTCACTTCAAATATCTGCAACATTAACCCTTTAAAATAAAAGTCACTTTAAAAGAAACCGAATTAGTTTATAATGAATGACCAATCTAACATACATAGAGTAGAGCTTGTTTTATTTAACGACGCTTCTAGAGCACATTGATTGTTATCAGCGGCTATTGGATGTCAAACATAAGGTCATTCTGACATATTTCTTTGGAGGAAACCTGCTGCTGCCACATAGGCTACTCTTTCCGATAAGCAGCAAGGTATTTTATATGCACTTTCTCACAGACAGGACAGCACACACCACAGCCTTGGACCACTGTGGACCACTGGTTGGAATGGGAAATAGCCCAAACTGCAAATTTATGTGTCCACTGAGCAGGATCGATAGGATGACCCGACACCTTCACAGGTGAACACTCTACCGCCTGAGCCCATGTCCCGCTCCCAAATCTAGCATACATGCATACACGCATACACGCATACACGCACACACGCACACACGTATACACACATACACACATACATACATACATACATACATACATACATACATACATACATACATACATACATACATACATACATACATACATACATACACATGTTAATATACATACTTATCCATATGGGATAGGACGCGGTGGCTAAATCGGTAGAGTGCAGGCCTTTCGTGCGGAAGATCGGGAGTTCCCGGTTAAGTCAGACCAATGACTTACAAAATTGATACTTGTTGCTTCCTAGCTTGGCGCTCGGTAATAATAGGATAGGGAAATAACTGGTTAGCTCAGTGTCAGGATAATGTGACTGAGTGGGACATCGGGTCATGGTACTGGCAGCCAGTGGGGCAGCACTATAAAGTTGCTATGAATGTGCACTGTCACAAGTCGGTACATGTCCTAAAATAACAATAGATGTTGCCAGGACGTAAAACTCCAACAACCAACCAACCAACTTATGCATATATATATATATATGTATCTATATATTAAATAAGTGCACCAATATCTAAAGCTCGATATCTAGGATCAGTGCTTAGCGTGCGAAAAATGTGATACCTTAATCGGAGTGTGCAGCTTTAAAAACTAGACATGTGGCTGTGCGTCATCGATCGTAATCTGCGCATGCGCCGGAGGCATACTAGACATTACCAACCATGACTACATGGGATGGTGCCTATTTGGAGGCAATACCTATAAATAGTAATTCGGCTGGGTGGAGGCTTCTGTCCATCATGGGTGTTCGTAGACCGTGGGATCGTGGGTTCGAACCCTGGTCGAGTCAAACCAATGACTGGTTGGCTTAGTGTCAGGATAATGTGACTGAGTGGGATATCAGGTAATCGTGCTGGCAGCCTGGTCTCCCATTGGGGCAGCACTATAAACGTCGCCATGAGTGTGCACTGTCACAAGTCGGTACCCGTCCTGATATGACCTTAGATATTGCTAGGACGTAAAACAACAACAAACAAACAGACAAACTCCATCATGCGAGCAGCTCGTCACAAACCCTCCGAACGAGGCCTCGTCTAGGGGAGCTGCTCGCGCCTTGTCAGACATGCTGCCGGCTAATTGAGCTGCTCACAGCCCGCCCGGCAGCACCTGCTCTCTCCCTACTCTCCTCGGTCTACCTATACTCCCCACCCCTCCCCTCCCCTCCCCTCCCACAACTCCCCCTTGCTCTCCCACACCCCATCCCATCCCAACCCTCCTGCTCTCCAGCCTTCTAATCCAATCCCCTCCCCCATCCCTCTCCCCCATCCCTCTCCCCCAACCCTTCATCTCTTTCCACCCATCTGCTCCCACACCCCTCCCTCCCCAACCCCTCCCCCACCCCATCACCTCCCTCCACCTATAGCCTCACATAACCCTCCCTCCTCCCAACAACCCCTCTCTCCAACCCCCCTCCTCGCCTCCCCACCCTCTTCTCCTCCCCACCATCACCCTTTCAACCCCTCCTTGCCTCACTCGCCTCCCCCTCACACCCCAACCCCTCCCTCCCCACTTCTCCGCGCCCCCTCACTCCTCCCCATCCCTCTCTCCCACCCCACCCTCACTCTTCACCTCCCCACCCATCCTCCTCTCAACTTGCTCCCCAACCCTCCTATATCCCACCCCCTCACCTCCCCGCCCCTACCCTATCACCAACACCCCTCTCCCCCTCCCCTCCTCCTCCTCTCAATCCGCACTGGCCAGACGGGTGGAGTTAGAGCGTCCGTCTCCCGTGTTGGTAGACCATGGGATTATGGATTCAAAGCCTGGTCGAGTTAAACCGATAACTTAACAATTTTTACTTGTTGCTTCCTAGCCAGGTCCTCAGCATTATTAAGATAGGGCAAGGACTGGTTGGCTCAGTGTCAGGATAATGTGACTGAGTGGGATATCAGGTCATGGTGCTGGTGGTCTGGTCTCTCAGTAGGGCAGCACTATAAAGTTGCCACGAGTGCGCACTGCCACGAGTCAGTACCCATCCTGATATGACCTTAGATGTTGCTATGATGTAAACCAACAAACAAACAAACAACAAACATCTCAACCCGCCCCCCACACCTCCCCCTCCCGTCCCCTGCCTGCCATTTGCCATGCAATAATGGATGTCCAGTTTAAATTCCGTTACATGTGAAAGCGGGACAACCGAGACCTGGGAGGGTAGTACCAAAATAAATTCAACGTAAAATGACAGCCAAATACCAGGGGATTGGGGAGGTTAATAAAAAAAGAAACTGCATTCAAAATGAAATAATCACGAAATACAAAAGAGTTTGAGGTTATTTAATATTAGAAAATAAACTGCATCCTCAATAAAATCAAGTTTTCGAAACTAAAACACCGAACCTAGATTTTATCCTACATATCCAAAATCCAACTTAGATGTTTGTTGTCTTACATCCTACCAACATCTAAGGTCATATCAGGTCGGGAACCGACTTGTGACAGTGCACACTTTATAGTGCTGCCCCACTGGGAAACCAGGCCGCCAGCACCATGACCTGATATCCCACTCAGTCACATTATCCTGACACTGAGCCAACCAGTCCTTTCCCTATCCTAATAATGCCGCGCGCCAGGCTAGCAAATGACAAGTATAAATCTTTAAGTGATTGATTTGACTCGACCCAGTTTCGAACCCACAAACTCATAACCACTGAAGCGTATCGTGTCACTATTTCAACGTGCATGCCAACATTAATTTGGCATGTTTTAACTTCAAATATCTCATTTTTGAATAACCATTACTCCGAAGTTCCAACTATATAGTAAGATAGATTATAAAGATCAACCTAAAAGTGGCAGACGCCGAAACTCATTGGACTATGCAACTGCAAAATTTGGATAAAATTCAGAAATGGACGAAATTGTGTGAAGAGACGACAAAATTGATCTAATCGAACCTAGTAACACACTATAACGGCGGACCGGGCGCGGTGGCCTAATCGGTAGAACGCGGGGCCGGCGTGTGGAAGGTCGTGAGTTCGGTTCCCGGTTGAGTCAACAATGACTTGAAAATTGATACTTGTCGCTTCCTAGCCAGGCACTCGGCATTAATAGGATAGGGCAAGGACTGGTTAGCTCAGTGTCAGTATAATGCGACTGAGTGGGATTTCGGGTCATGGTGCCGGCACCCTGATCTCCCAGTAGGGCAGCAGGTGTCATGAGTGTGCACTGTCACAAGTCGGTACCCGTCCTGATATGATCTTAGATGTTGCCAGTACGTAAAACTCCAACAACCAACCGTCTATAACGGCGGTGACATGGCAAAAGCTGATACAGACAAGCCCCCCCCCCCCGTTCCTCTCTGTCTGCCCTCTGGGTGCAGATAGGTCACGGTGGTCTATAACTAGAGCAGCCATTGTCTGTGTTTGTGGCTCCTACCTGTTCATGACCTTTAACCTGTCATGTATAACCTACGGATGTCATAACACGCGCACTGGGAAGAAATATAGGAATAGAACTTTGTCTGATTATTAGGTGTTTTACATTCTGGCAACATCTAAGGTCATATGAGGACGGGTACCGACGCGTGACAGCGCACACATATGGGCAACTTCATAGTGCTGCCCCACTGGGAAATCAGGCCGCTGGCAGTATGACCCGATATCACACTATCCTGATACTGTTCTAACCAGTCCTTGCCCTATCCTATTAATGCCGAGCGCCAGGCTCGGAAGCGACAAATATAAATTTTTATAAGTCATTGATTTGACTCGACCGAGAACCGAACTCCGAAACTTCCGCACGCGAGGCCCACGCTCTCCCGATTCGACAAAGTCAGAGGTGTGTTTCCTCTGGCCACCTGTCGCGTGAGTGTACAACATCTTTACGACTATTACAAACCCCACGTGCAGACACCTACCAGGTGTCAGCGTAATTACACATCCGTAGTTAAAGTTGCACAGTCCAACGTTTTTGAGTTTCGGCCACATCTTTACTTTTAGATAATTATATTAGGGTGATCGCTTTAAAGCTGCATGGTCCGATGTAAACATCAAATCTTCAAAACCGAAACAATTACCTAGATTTGATTCTACATATCTAACTTAGATCAATCAATCAATCAATAGTTCCGTCCTCTAGTCGAGGGTTGGATGCAATGGTTCTCCACTTGTCCCGATGGTGTGCTGTTCTGATAGACTGTGAATAATTCAAGCCTGTCCACTGTGAAATATTTGTAAACCATGATGTTCTTGGTCTCCCTCTCCCTCTGCTGCCATTCACCTTCCCTTCCAACAATGTACGGTATATTGAACTCTGACGAATGATGTGGCCAAAATAAATAAGTTTCTTTGTCTGTATAGTGGCAAACAAGCTTTTCTTATTTTTAATTTTTCTGAGAACTTAGATACTGGTGCACTTATTAAACATTTGTCGCCACATAGAAAGGAATACTGAGTCAATTTAAGAGAACCTGTTACTGCAGAAGCCTATGGTGTTAGAATTTTAGCAGGCTTGCCTCAATTAATTTAGCACGTTTGCACTTCAAAGTTGCATAGTGCGATGGGTTTTGAGTTTGTCATTTTCTGAGATAAAAATATATTAGCTTAATCGTTATGATCTATCCTACTCTAGTTTGAAGTCAATTTTATTTTAAATGGATAACTTTTGAGATATTTGAACTTCAAACATGCCAAATTAATTTTGGCAAGCATGCCAAAACTCTGACACCATAGGTTTCTGCATTAACGTGTTCTAGTAAATTGACTTGCTATTCCCTTATATATCACAACAAATGTTTAATAAGTGCACCAGTATCTAAGTTAGATATGTAGAATCAAATCTAGGTCAGCGACTTGGTTTTGAAAATGTGATGCTTTCATCGGACTATGCAGGTTTAAATATCTTAAAAGTTAGATGTTTAAAATAAAAGTTACTTCAAACTAAAGTGAGGTAGATTATAATGATCAATGTAATATGTTTATCTCAGAAAATTAGAGCAACTCAAAACCACCGGACTATGCCACTTTAATCTAGTTCACTTAGTTTGAAGTAGGGTTTATATTAAATGGTTAACTTACGCGATATTTGAAATGAAAAGTTAATTTTGGCCTGCACACTGAAATGCTGAGTATGGGCTTTGTTTATCCTCATTTCAAATTTTATGTTTGTTTGTTGTTGTTTTACATCCTAGCAACATCTAAGGTCATATCAGGACGGGTACTGACTTGTGACAGTGCACACTCATGGTGATTTTATAGTGCTGCCCCACCGGGAGGCCAGGCCCATGAACTGGTATCCCACTCAGTCACATTATCCTGACATTGAGCCAACCAGTCCTTGCACTATCCTAATAATGCCAAGAGCCTGGCTAGGAAGCGATAAGTATCAATTTTTAAGTCATTGGTTTGACTCGACCAGGGTTCGAACCCACGATCCCACGGTCTACCAACACGAGAGACGGACGCTCTAACTCATTCGGCTATCCCGTCTGGTTGCGACTTATGGTGATAGGCCAATAACTTTTAAGCATAGCACAGAACTTCAATAAATCTGTAACAAGCACACCTGTATCTAATGGTGTTTACAATGGAACACCAAGTGGCGTATTTATTGCCCACCTTGTTGAGCACATTGCCTCAACAAATCACTCAAATTACAACATAAAAAGTTTGTTGAATGAAACGCACAATAAAATAGGATTTGCTCTATTTTATTGAGCCGCTGTTGAGATGTTGAGTGCAAGGACCAATGAAAATGCACCTCTCTGATCATGTGACCTGGTTCCCTGGATCTTTTCACAAATCGCACCACTATTGTCAAATGTTGAACGCAAGGACCAATGAAAACATGCCTATCTGCACACATGACCTGGATCCCTGGATCTTTTCACAGATGGTGCTACTAGAGGGGTAGACGCCCCCACATAGCACCTAGTTATGCTGAACAAGTTGTGCAACAAGTCACACAATTTGTTGGGCTATGTAAAGAAAAGAAGGACCGTTTTATTTAATGACGCCTCTAGAGCACATTGATTTTTATCATCGGCTATTGGATGCCAAACATATGGTCACTCTGACATATTTCTTTGGATGAACAACCTGCTGACACCACATAGGCTACTCTTTCTGATAAGCAGCAAAAGGGTCTTATATATGCACTTTCCCACAGACAGGACAGCACATACCACAGCCTTTGATGAACCAGTTGTGGACCATTGGTTCCGTGTAAAGACACCATAAGTTAGATATCATCAATGGGTGCCGTCTTCTCGAAGAAGGTTGGCTGCAATGGACCTCCATCTCTTCCTGTCATTCGTTCCTCTCACGCATTCCGCATAGCTCATTGATGTCCACTCAGTGATGTTGTCCATCCATGTTGTTCTCCTTCTCCCTCTTGGTCTTTTCCCTTCTATCTTCCCTTCCAGTATTCTTCTCTGTGATTGCTGGTGTTGTATCATGTGGCCAAAGTATTTAATTGTTCTGTTTTTGATCGTTTGTATTATCTGTCTAACAAGAATGAAAATAATGAGGAATATGGTAGTGTACCAAAGGGAGGTGCCGTCACTGTCATGTTGAGAGAGGCACCCAATGAATAAGTCATTATCCATGTCGTAGTTACTGTCAATGTCGGGTGGAGCCGGGTTGTTATCGTCCACTTGTATGACATTAAGACTTGCGTAGTTTGGTCGCTTTGTTTTACATACTTTGGAGAAATGTCCCAGCAAGTGACATTTTGAACATTGTTTACCTTTTGCCGGGCACTGTCCGGGTGTATGTGCGTATCCACACCTACCGCATTGTGTTTGTGTGCTCGCAGGCTTCGTTTGACTGCGCCGACCTGTCCAGGGTGGCGTTCGTTGTGTCGGCGGAGCGGCTGTCCATGGCCGCACGGTGACAGCGTCGACGTGGTCGATTTCTGTTGTCAGTGTCGCTTCTGACAGTAGTGTTGCCTTGTGTTCACTTAAACGGCAGGTTTCTATGCACTGTTCTAATGTTAAGTTAGCCGTCTGTAGTAAACGGTCTCTCAGTCTATCCTCTTTGACACCGCAAACTAATCGGTCGCACAACATGGAGTCAGTTAGTTCTCCATAGTTACAATGTGCTACATGATATTGCAGTTCGCGGATGTAGGCGTCCATTGATTCGGTTGACTGTTGTAGTGAGTTAAACTTATAGCGTATAACCGTGATATTTGTTTTTCCTTTACAGTACGTGCAGAATGCATCAACTAGAGGTTGTATCTTGTCGATGATACTAGTATCACTCTTTAGTGTTCTGTATACCTTTTGTGCCTCGGCACCCGCTACGTGCAGAAATACTGCGCACTGTACCTTTTCAGTCTTTGCGTGAATTCCAGCAGCTGCAGCGTAAAACTCATATGAGTCGTACCATAGTTCCCAATTCATGGACATGTTGTCCTCCAGATTCAATGGTCCAGGAGGCTTTAATCCGTGAGCGCCATTCCGAGTTCTTTGTATCTGACACCATGTAATAAGTGTTACGACACAAAACGACTACACACGGCGAAGGCTAGTTCCAACTGGTTTATTCTCCTGTCACATCCCTCCTATGTCATCCATGACGTCACGTGACGTGGGGGGGGGGGTATCCCCAATCGCCACGCGTATACATATATTACAGGTAGGGGCTGATCTTCCCCGCACCATTAGACTTAGATAAAAGATTCACCCGGTACTTGTAGTACAGGGGTGAATGACAACGTAGTGTAAATACGGGCGAAAATAGCTTTAGTATGGAACAGGAAGTAGAAACTGTGGTTCCATGATCAAATGGCTACATATATTGGCACAGATTTGGTGAAATGGGAGAGAATGCAAAAAGACAAGATGGCGGCCATAGAACGCCGTCGATTTCAATTTTAAATCGTATTAAACTAGCTATTTTATTATATTTTTCAGCTCAAAGGTAGCGGGTAAATATGAAGACATCTACAAAGAATAAATGTTGCTTCTTAGATTGTGAAATTAGGCTCTCATTTCATTAACCCGCTTTTTCGACCGTTTTTATATAGGGTTGGTATTCACCCGCGTACTGCGAGTACCTGGTGAATCCTTTATCTACATTAGACTGAGCACTCCCGGAAAATGTGTATTAATTGTGGTACATCAAAGAGGGAAGAGAACGGTGGAATTACATAGATTATACGCCATACTCAATGGGCTTCAAATGTACTATTAGCGATACTAGGGCTTGTGCTACTTTCCTGGGGGACTTCTATTGCGGTGAACGGCTTGTTAATAGCCCTTCTCTGTACATGCGTCTACGCATGTTTCAGTTCTCTTTAATAGAGAAAGCCTATCCAACTGCGTAAATGTTCCATGGCGTGTCCCGACAGCTGAGGAGGGTTATTAGGGCTGATGTCGATAAAAGATTCACCCCATACTTGTAGTACTACTTATATCAGCACAGAGTTGGTGAAATGGGGGAGAATGCAAAAATAAAATATGCCGGCGATAGAACACCATCGATTTCACTTTTAAATTCTATTAAACTAGATGTTTAATTATATTTTTCAACTCAAAGGTAGCGGGTAAATATGAAGACATATACAAAGAATAAACTTTGCTTCTTAGATTGTGGATGTAGGCTCTCGTTTCATTTCCCCACCTTTTCGACAGCTTTTATATAGGGTTGGTATTCACCCGTGTATTCCAAGTACGGGGTGAATCCTTTATCTAGGGCTGACATAGATACAAGATTCACCCCGTACTGACAGTACAGGGGTGAAAACCAACCCATTAGAAAAGCTGGCGAAGAATTTCGACATGCTGGGGAAATTAATTGAGTGAATAATGTCTTAATTTAAGAAGCAAAATATATTCTTTATATATTTTTTATATTTACCCACTACCTTTGAGTTGAAAAATATAATAAAACATCTAGTTTAATCGGATTTAAAAGTGAAATCGACGGCGTTCTATGGCCGCCATCTTGTCTTTTTGCATTCTCTCCCATTTCACCAACTCTGTGCCTATATAAGTATCCATTTGATACTGGAGGCAGGCATTCTACTTCCTGTTCCATACTAAAGCTATTTTCGCCTGGATTTAGACTACGTTGACGTTCACGCGTGTACCAAAAGTACCGGGTGAATCTTTTATCAAAGGCTGTCGATGCTAATAGCCACAGCTTGGCCACATAAAGCGGTAGTAGGCTTAGATGCACCCAAATAACTCCCAGAGAATAGATTCTTTCAAGCTGTACAAATTACGAGTAGTCACATCTGATCATGATAATTGTGAACAGGTAAAGTTATGTTTTCTTTTGGAGTTTTACATCCTGGCAACATCTAAGTTCATATCAGGCCGGGATTGATAAAGTTCTGTTGGTCACGTGACTGGACGTTAAACAACGCTCGATTGATATCCACCTAAATATCTGTGTTCCATATAGAATTACACGGACTACTGAATAATGATAAATGATATCAACAATAATGTATAATAATGTACAATATCATATAATAATAGTAATAATACTGTAGTGGTCTGCACTGACCTCTCAGGCAAGTAACCACATAGACAGGTAGGCGTGGGGAGTGTATTGATATCAGGGAGCCTAGGTGGTGTAATGGTTAGCACACTGGCCCGGAATGCAAAGAGATGCGGGTTCGAGTCCCGCTCTAGGCGCAGTATTTCCCATTTGCATCACCCCCCACGACACTGGTTGCCGTGATCAGGATCCTGTACAAGCTGTGCGCTGTATGGTTGTTGAACCTACCCTGTGTATGAATGTGTTAGTGCATTGCCTGTATGTATGTAATTGTAAGCATTACAAGACTTACAATTCCAGGGGGACGAGTGTAGTGGTCTGCACTGACCTCTCAGGCAAGTAACCACATAGACAGGTAGGCGTGGGGACTGTGTTGATATCAGGGAGCCTAGGTGGTGTAATGGTTAGCACACTGGCCCGGAATGCAAAGAGATGTGGGTTCGAGTCCCGCTCTAGGCACAATATTTCCCATTTTCATCACCCCCATGACAATAATAACAACAATAATATATAATTACATAATAACAGTAATGTAATAATCGATAATAATAATGCATAATAATAATGCATAATAATAATCAATGTATAATAAAAATGTATACTAATATATAATAATAGTAATTGTATTGATAGTTATAATAGTAATAACAGTAATACTAATAACAGTAATAATATAAATTTACTACAGCGACCTCAGTAACACAACTAGGCGCCATCTATATAAACTAAAGCGAATTAGTCCATGTGCCAGACCTAAAAATGTTA